>RAPC01000017.1:0-82689 GCA_009806235.1 Neurospora sp. CHS-2018c
TGCAACCTTTCAAGGTGTTCGTATTAGTATAGTAACGGATCGCTACTATATTATAAACCCGTAGCCCTAATTATAATATTATTTTATTACTTTTAAATAGATTTTTGAAAATCTTTACTAATTTAATTTTGAAGATAATCTTATATAACTAGCTAAAAATAAACTAATACGGTATATACTATACTAAAAAAGTTATTCCTAACCCAAATAAAATTTAAATAGGTATAAAAGTCTTATCCTTATTTAATATAGAGTTTTTATTATATTTATTAATAAAGTATTACAGGGTTAGCCTGTGATGTGGTTGCACTGTACTAACCGCATATATGCCATGCTAGTGCTTCGTGCTATAGCCTAGAGCTATACACTCGCACTGGTTACATGCTTCGTTACGTACAGTCTCACGTGCGCGCGTACGGACTGGCCTATCTGGGCTCTCGCCTATATAACCAATCCTCTACGCATACTTCCCTTTCTCCTCCTTCGTATAATAATGTATATTTTACCCTACCCCCAACGATGCCCTCTCGCTTTATAATAATTTGTTATACCTTATTATTACGCTGTGCGCGCTTATTATTCAGTAGAGGAAGATTAATTGTATTTAAATCGTATTAATTAATTAATTAAGATTTGTCCCTATATAATTAAGACCTTCGTTGTAATTCTAACCGTCGAATTAGGTAATTACTAAGCCGAATATTGCTATTAAGCAATTCGTATTCTCTCTTTCCCTTATATTTATTTAGTGTATTAATTTAGTAATTAATATTTAATAACGTTCTTTTGCGCCCTCCCCTAATAATTAATAATTTTATTATAATTATTATAATTAACGCCCTTACGGCCTTCGACCCGGAGTATTAAAAGTAGTTTAAAATTCTAATTTAAATATTTAAAGGCCTTAATAATTAAGTAATTAAATTGCCTATCGTCGTCCCCTTCGAATACGCTTTTAACTTCGCTAATCTCTTAATCTTCTAAGTCTTTTTCGTAGCCTTTTATTATCTCCTTTATAACGATATCGTCGTAGTTAGATCCTTAATTCGAAAGTTTAAAGAGGAATTCGAATCGGTATAGTACGAACTTATTCGTCGTAATAGTAATATCGCTACCCTTTAAGTACAAATTGCCCTTAAAGTATAAGAATATAATAATTAATTTTTTATACTCTAAATTTCTTATAATAATGAAGTAAAGGCTATCCGGAATTCTTATTACGATTAAATCGGTATTCTATAGACTTCGTACGCTAACGAGGTCTAGATAATTCGTACTTTTTATTAGGATTAAATTAGTTCTTTTAACGACGATATCGTTAAATTTATAAAGGAGTTTAAGGATTTCTACGTTAATTTAAGAGAAGTTTATAAGAGGTAAAAGGAGAAGTATTAAAAGGCTTTTACTGACCTCCGTAAACGCTTTGCTCCCTCGGCTCCTATTCTTCTTAACGACTTTAATAAACCTCTTAGTAAGCCTCTTAACGAACCTCTTAATAAATTTCTTAATAGTAATAACGAGTTTAGTAATAATGAATTTAGTAATGACGAATTTAATACTATAACGATTACGGATAATAGTAATGGCTATAAGTCGGTATTACGTATTATTATATCGCTTACGTTTAATAATAAAGGTATTACTATTAAATGTACTATTAAATATTGTATTTAATGCCTTCGTATTTAATTCGCCTAATTGGACGACCCCTAATTTTTTAATTCTAAATATAAAAAGTTTTCGCTTATTGCCCGCTCTATTAAAAGTATTCCTTTTAAAGCTATTAAAATGGAATTTATTAAAATTTTAATAGATTTACCCGTTAAATAAATTAAAGTGGACAAATTACTAATAGAGTTTACTAAGAAATATAATAATATTAACGTTATCGTTTACTCTCGTTGCGAATTCGAGGAATTGAAGATGATTAGAGGTATAAAGTAGTAAGAATTCGAAGACGAATTTACCCGCTTTATTGACCGTTGTAATTTCGATAACGGTATAAAGATTTATTATTTGCGTTAAAAAATCTCTAAATGTATTTGTACCGCTATTATTTATTAAAACCCCTAATCCGTCGATAATAAGTACGACGAGTAGATTACGTTCGCTTATAACTTCGTAAAGAATTTAGAAAATAAAGATTAGCGTAATAAAAATGTTAACCCTTATTATAAGACCGGTACTAATATTGCCGCTACCGGTACTTCTAATACTTTTGCTAGTGAAATTACTATTAATTAAAGTAGTAATGCTATAGATTTTAACGCTATATCCGTATTTGATATTTAAATCTCTTGTATTATTGATAATAATATTTTTAAATTCTATATAAAGAACGGAATATATATCTGTTGTGGTAAAAAAGGCTATTATTCGGTTGAGTGCCGTTTGTGTGTTAATTTTAAGAAAGAGGTTAAATTTTGTAATAAGAAGAAGGGTAAAGATAAAAATAATAGTAATAATAATAGTAGTAATAATAATATTAATAGTAATAATAATAGTAGTAGTAATAGCGGTTAGTAGTAGTAGTTAGCCTAGGGTTAGTACGGTTACGGCTAATAGCGTTTTAATTATAGCGGTAGCTATTAAGTCTATATTATAGGTATTATTATACCGATAGGTATTTTAATTTCCGGTACCCTTAGCCCCGGCGGTTATTATTATCCGGTTTTTATTTACTAATTTAGCTTTATTGGCCCGCTTAATAATAATGAGAATAGTTCCGTTTATAATTAGGGAAATGTATAGCCTTTTAATTAAATTGTGTTTGGAAGTATTAATCTATTGGATAAGGAAGAGGAGGAAGATATAGGATTGTCCTTATATAGTTAAATATTATTAAAATAAATAAATTTTTAGTAAATAGCTGTTATAAATACTTTAATTTATTAAATCTCTCTATTTACTTATCCTATAGACTATGTAAATTATATTATTCTACCTTCGTTAATAGTAGTTATACTATTCTTAATTTTATTAATTATCGCTTCGTTTTTCGATACTAGTTACCCTTCTTTAAATTATTAATCCCTAAATTATTATACCTCGTTAATAATTAGGTAAAAGGTAGTATTACCTATTTCTTTAAGTTAATAATATAGGTAAGTATTTATTATAAAATTATCGACTTATTTATTTACAACCTCGCCGAAGATAACCCTATTATTTTCGGCTATTTTTAGTTAGTATATTACGCCCTAGGCATCGATTAGCCTAATAATTCCCTTCGTTTCGGCTCCGCTTACGAATAACGAAGCTATTTCCCTTATAGAATTACTAATTGCTATACTCTATTAATAATTCGTTATTTTTCTACTCTTTGCTTAAATGCGTCCGGTATATACTCTATATATAAGAAGCCTTTTTACGAAGAAGTGCCCAACGAGGGGAAATCGAAGGCGTTGCTATAAACGGAGTCCGTTCGCCGCCTATTTATTTCTACAATTATAAAAAGAGTTGTCCGTTAGAGGTTTAATTATTTTAAGAATTGAGTAGCTAACCGGTTAGGTACAATTTTAATTAGTAAAATTATAGGAGGTAAAGTTATTATATTCTTTATACTCCTAATAAAACCTTAAATTCCCCGTATAGTCCTAATCCTTTATTATATTACTAGAAGAACCCGTACTAAAGCTATAGATTATTAAGTCCCGGTTTATTTCTATAATATCTTTAGCGGTCCTATTAACCCTAATAATATTAAAGAGTTCTCTGTAATAAGTTTTAATTAATTGGCCGAAATGTATAAGCTCTATATTATTTGTACGACTAAGGCTAATATAGAGGAGGATATTAAAAGGATAATAAAGGAGGATAAAGTAGAGGAAGAAGGAGGCGTCCTAAATCTTAAGAGCGTAAATAATAAATTAACGGAGGATATAGTTAAAGAGGTATTAATAAGTAAAGGATAGAGGTATAAGAAATTCTTTAATAGTAATTATTATTAATAGATTAATATTTTAATAGGGGAGGGTAATACGGCTGCTTTACGTATTGTAAAAGTCGTTAACTCTATATAAATTAATAATATTAATAATAATTTCCTACGCTACGAGGAAACTATTAACGAATACTTCGCTACTAATAGTATTAGTATTAGTAAAATTACATTTAAAGATATTATAAAATTCTACGAGAAAGTAGATAAATTTCCTAAAACCGACGCCTAAATTTAGGCCAAATTCCCTAAGTAATACTAGCACTATACTAGTACTTTTAAGTAGGAGGGCGCCGAAGTTCTTCCCCCTAACCGTTTATACAATTTTAAATTAGAATTCCGTCCGGGAACGTTACTACCTACTTTTCGCGGCTACGCTTTTAATTTAGACGAATTTAGCGTTATTAAAAAATAAATCGACGATAATTTTAAGAAGAAGTTCATCCGGCCTTCCTAATTTAAAGTATTAGCACTAGTTTTATTCGTTAGGAAATTAAGAGGCGGAGTCTATATTTACGTTAACTATAGAGGTATTAATAATATAATCTTTAAATTTTATTACCTATTACCGCTTATTAAAGAGATTTTGAATACGATCTACTACGCTAAAATCTTTACTAAGCTCGATATTATTATAGCCTTTAATAGGATTTGTATTAAATAGGGTTACAAATGGCTAACCGCCTTTATAATACGGTTTGGCCTATTTAAATCCCTAGTTATTCCTTTTAGCTTATAAAGCGCCCCCGGGGCTTTTTAGAATTATATTAATAATATCCTTTATAATATTTTTAATATCTATACAATTGTATATTTCGACGATATCCTTATTTATTCAGATAACGTATAAGATTATAAGCGGTACGTTAACGACGTCTTCGATAAGTTTACTAAAGCGGGCCTTAATATTAATATTGATAAATATGAGTTTTATACGATATATATAAAGTACTTGGGATTGATTATTACCCCGGAAGGTATTGAAATAGACTTAGAAAAGGTTAAAGTAATTATAGAGTAGTAAGCCCTAGAGTCGAAGAAATCTTTATAATCCTTCTTAGGGTTTGCGAACTTCTACTGACGATTTATTAAGGATTTCTCGACTATAGCGACCCTACTTTACGAATTTATAAAGAAAGACGCGGTTTAAATTTAGAATACCGATTATTAGAAGGTATTTGAATCCTTTAAAAAGGCCTTTACTAAAAATCCTATCCTAAAGATTTACGACTAGACTAAGAAGATTATCGTTGAGATAAATACTTCTAATTAAACCGCCGGCGGTACCCTTTTATAATATAGCGACGACGGCGTTCTCTACCCTGTAGCCTACTTCTCGGCTAAGTATACTTCGTAGGAGTATAATTACAACGTTTATAATAAAGAGTTATTTATTATTATTAAGGCCTTAGAGGAGTAGAGGTTAGAATTCGAAGGTACTTAGCAGCTATTCGATATTTTAACCGACTATAAAAATTTATAAACCTTTACGATTAATAAGTAATTTATTTAGTAATATATATATTAATTTTAATTCTTATCCCGCTTTAACTTTTTAATTAAATATACCCCCGGTTTAAAGAACTTATAGTTAAACGCTTTAAGTCGTAAGCCTAACGATCGCTTAAATAGCGAGGAAGACGACTGCTTAATCGTTTATAAGCGAGCCTTATTCGACCCCTTATAATTCGAAGAGGGTTATTTCGAGGATTCCGCCGCTAGCTTCTCGTTATATTTATTAGGCGAGGAGGATTTCGATACTAAATCGATTAACGACCTAATTTGTACTAATTACGAAACGTCTATTTTTTTATAGGAACTAGTCTCCTACTTAATAGACGAATCCCGTCGGTAATAGTTATTAATTATTAAAAAGGTTTTCTATAAAGCCTTTTCGGAATATTATACCGTTAATAGTATTACGAAGTGGTGCGATAAGGTTATTATTAATCCTTATAATAAGAATCTCTAGTTTTAATTAATTAGTCGATAATATAATACCCCCGGCGCGGGCTACCCTAATTGCGACGCTACGTACGAATTTTTATAATACGACTTCTATTAGGAAGGGATATATAATAATGTAAGACTTTTCTATAAAGGTTATTTCCTATATACGAAGATTAAATCTTTAAAGCGCGGTTTTACCGGCTATTTTAAACCCGTAGCCGTTTCTCTAATATTCTAGAAGGATATTTCTATTGATTATATTACCCTGCTATCGGTAAGTACTTATTTAGGCTAGATTTTTAAATACGTCGCCGTCGTTATTGACCGCTTTATAAAAATATATTACTATATCGCGACTATAATTTTTAAGGCCGAGGAATTAGCCGACTGTTTTATCGATTGTATTTATTCGATTTATAACCTACTAAATAATATCCTATCCGATAGAAATACTTAATTTATATTATACTTCTAATTTACCCTTTATAAGAGATTGTCCGTTATTTGTAAGCTAACCTCCGCTTTCTACTTATAGATTAACGCCTAAATGGAATATATTAACGTAGAGATGGAGTAGTTTTTAAAGTTCTATATTAATTAGGTATAAATAGATTAGGCGAAGTAATTAGTATTCGCGGAGTTCGCTAGTAATAATATTATCTTATTATTAATAGGGATTTTACTATTCTTTACCAATTATAGCTATTACCCTCGTATAAGTATTAAACTTCGTACTCCGCCGCCGCTAAACTTATTATTAATTTAATTTAAGGAATACTATAAGGCTAACGAATTGGCGGATTACTTTTAGAAGATTTAGGATTTTGTAATTTAGTAATTACGGCGTATATAGGTACGATATAAGGATAATGCTAATAAGAAATATATTAATTCGTTTAAATATTACGCTGGTAATATAGTCTTATTAAATACGACTAACCTCGTTAGCGGTCGCCTATATACTAAGTTCTCTCCCCGGTAGGAAGGCCCTTTTAAAGTCGTTTGCGTTGAGTTTTATATGGTTTACTTCGCTTTATCCGCTAATATAAAGTGCTTACTAGTCTTCTACGTTTCTATAGTATAATTGTAGTCCGGTAAGGGATTGCCCGGTTAAAATACTTCGATTAATATTAAGGTTAACGACGGGAAGGTAATAATTTGGATAAATAGTTAAGAGGAATACGAGGAATAGGATTTTGAGAAGTTTATCGATTGCGTTTAGTTTGGAGGGAATTTATATTAGTATTACTACGTTAAGTAGAAGATTAGTAACTTTATTTAGGAATTTATTAGTAATATTATCGATTGCGAATACTATTTATAATAGTTCTATTACGAAAACTCAGATAAGCCTATCCTACTAGAGGTTTAGAGCCTCTTCCAACGTTTCGCTTCCGATTTTCTAGCTTCCGATTCCCTAGTTATAGCCTCCGCCTCCGTTCCTACGTCCGCTCCGGAACCTCTCTAGTGCCGCTCCGTTCGCTTCTAACGGGAGACGGCCTTTGTAATTAATATAACGAAACTACTCCTAAATACGATTATAATATTTACGACGGATATAACGGTTAATAAGAATGTAGAGGATAAATTGTATTTGGTGTTTGGTAAGGTGATATAATAGTTGATGGATATATAGTTAGGAAAGTTGCCTCCGACGTAGTTCGTAGATTATAATAGTTTATAAAGGAATAGGTCTATTATTATACGTATATATAGATTTTTTAACTCTACGAACTTCTTTTGAAGAGGGATAATATTATAAGGTTAGTTTATAATGTAGTTATACTATATTAACCGTATATATACTATGCTAGTGCTTCGTGTTATAGCCTAGAATTATACATTTGTACTAGTTATATACTTTATTACATACAGTCTTACGTACGCGCGTACGAACTGGCCTGTTTAGGCTCTCGCCTATATAGCCAGTCCTCTACGTACACTTCCCTTTTTCTTCCTTCGTATAATAACGTATATTTTACCCTACCCCCAACGGTGCCCTCTCGCCCCGTAATATAAAGTTTACTTATAAACGTTTTAATAAATTATTTTATTTTATTATATTTAACCCGAAAACCATAATATTCTATTTGTATATTAACCGCGGCTATTCCTTACAATAAATAAATAATTAGGTTACTTATTTATTATTTAAAGTATATATATTTTAGTATTTTATTCGAATTAATTATTTAATTAAAATTTATTATTTTATTATTTTACATTTATATTAACCGCCGCTAGTAAGTCTATACTAAGATAATCAACTTCATTACGTATAATTAAGATAAATTCATATTTTAATTTATTTAAATATATTACCTTATTTAAATTAATTATTTTATTATTATATTTTATATTAACCGCGTCTATTAACTTCGTACCCTATTTATATATTAATTATAATCCTTATATTCGAATANACGTATAATTAAGATAAATTCATATTTTAATTTATTTAAATATATTACCTTATTTAAATTAATTATTTTATTATTATATTTTATATTAACCGCGTCTATTAACTTCGTACCCTATTTATATATTAATTATAATCCTTATATTCGAATAGTAGAGGTTAATATATTTATTTATTATATATATTAATATACTTATTACTTTATTAATTATAATTCCTACTATTAAACGAAGAAGATTATATATTTAATATTTAAATAAATTATTTTATTTATTTAATTATTACGACTACTACCTTCGAACGGAAGAGGTTTAACTTGCCTACCCGGTACTTAAATCGATTACCCGACTATTTTATTAATTACGACCGCTACCTTTAAACAAAAGAAATTAGCTTACTTACCCGGTACTTATTTCGATTTAATTACTTTATATATATACTAGTTAAAGTAGCTAATTTAGTAGAGGGAAAGTGGTTTACCTACTTGGTACTTAAACTAATCTAGCTACTTTAATTAATTTAGCCGAGGAAAGGGGGCTTACCTACCCGGCACTTGAACTAACCCGGCTACTTTATATATATATTAATTAAATTAGTTAATTTGGCCGAAGGAAAGTGGCTTACCTACCCGGGACTTGAATTAACCCGGCCACTTTATATACCGGCTAAATTGGCCAACTTAAGTAGCTTACCTACCCGGGACTTGAATTAACCCGCCTACTTTATATACCGGCTAAGTTGGCTAATTTAGCCGAGGGAAAGTGTTTTACCTACCCGGGATTTGAATTAACCCGCCCACCTTATATACCGGCTAAATTGGCTAACTTGGCCGAGGGAAGGTGCTTTACCTACCCGGGACTTGAATTAACCCGCCTACTTTATATACCGGCTAAGTTGGCTAATTTGGCCGAGGGAAGGTGTCTTACCTACTCGGGACTTGAATTAACCTAGTTACTTTATATACCGGCTAAGTTGGCCAATTTGGCCGAGGGAAGGTACTTTACCTACCCGGGATTTGAATTAACCCGCCTATTTTATATACCGGCTAAGTTGGCCAATTTGGCCGAGGGAAGGTGCCTTACCTACCCGGGACTTGAATTAACCCGCCTACTTTATATATTGGCCAAATTGGCTAATTTGGCCGAGGGAAGGTGCTTTATTTATTTGGGACTTGAATTGACCCGGCTATTTTATATACTGGCTAAGTTAGCTAATTTAATTGAGGGAAGGTGCTTTACTTACCCGGGATTTGAATTAACCCGGCTACTTTATATACCGGTTAAATTGGCTAATTTGGCTGAGGGAAGGTATTTTATTTACCCGGGACTTATTTTACCTACCCGCTACTTAATATCCTTACCTTACTCTTATATTGGCCGTAGCTATCGAAATCCGCTTAAGTTTATATTAAGGTACGACGGAGATGTTTAATTTGGTAACCGTAAGTCGATTTTTAAAATTTCTTATACAAATAAATTTCGCGGAAATTCGGAAGTTGCGATTTAGACCGTCTATTTATACTTTCCCTAAATTAGCGGTCGGAGGGTATATAGGAAGGGAGGGTAAGAGCGACCGGTTAAAGTAGGATGGTAATTAGTAGGAGCGACCGGTTAAAGTAGGTAAGAGCGATTGGCTATATATAAAGTAGTATATATAATTATATAAAGGGTTTAATTAGAAGGTTAAGCGCTATAGGGTAATGTATATATACGATTGTATATAGGGTTATATAGAGGGTTAAGCGTTATAGGGTAGTGTCACGCACGTAGATCTCGAAGCGGGAGTGCACACGAATAATCTAACGTTATCGATAAATAACTAAAGATGAGGAAAAAGGAAGAAAGAGGAAGTGCTGCCTCGAAGAGGGAGGTAAAGTTATATACAGAGATCTGACCAATCAGAGGGCAATATTAAAGGCATATCAAGGAGTGGTCCAACTAAGCCATAACATCACCCCCCCCGCGGAAGAAAGACTTAGCCCCAAAGTCGACCAAAAATACTATAAAACTATTTATCCATATAATAATAACCATCGAGGTTCTCAATCTTTAAAAACCCCATTACTAATACGTTATTAGCTTTCATCCTATCTCAATATCCTAACCCATCACTATAGTACCGGCGCTCAAGGGTCTTCTCGAAGTCTTTTAACGAATAGGAAGCTCTAGAATCGTAGCTATTATCCGAATTATTACCGTTATTTGAATCGTTATCGTATAGTACTAAGATAGTATTGAAGTAAATACGTAAAATCGATCCTAATCCCGATACCTTAATTTTAAAAGCCTCAATCGTATTAATATCCATCTTATTTAAATCCTTCCCTTTACCTTTAAATAAAAAACCGTTTTTATTAAAACTATACTTATCCTTCCTTTAATATCCGGTAGCCTCCTTAAGCTTCTACAAATACTCGTCGTAAATCTTCGGAATAGGCTGAATCAACCGCGCTCGCTTACAGGTCTAGTCGTTGAAAACTCGTCGAAATAAAAAGATTTTTACTAATTCTAACTAAGTATTTGCCTTTACTTTATAAAGTAGCCTCTCGAATTTGGCTAAGAAAATAGAAAAGATATCGTCTCCTTAAGTAATTTTATACAAAGTATCTTCGGCTTCCTGAACCTTATTCGGATTATCAAAAATACGAGTAAATTAGTCGAGAAGGTCTTAAGGGTTCTAATTCTTTACTTCCGTAATTATAGTTAACTATAGTATTACTAAGGCCTAAACTTTTCTATTGAAACGGGAATATATATAGTAAAACCGAGCTTTAGAATTACTAATTACGGCCTTATCGATACATAGCTTAGCCTCAATTGCGGGAAGCTACGTCTTAAAGGTAAAAAGTACTCCAACGAATTTCTTAGGGTTTAGAAGGGAAGCCTTGGGTTTCGAACCGCTTTTTCCTTAAATAACTAAAACAACCACCTAACCTTTAAAATTATAATACTTATTATACAAATTATTATAAAAAGTCTATAAGGAGTTCACTATCGTTTAGAATACAAAAATCTAATTCTATAAAACCGTAGCGGGGTCGTCGGCTATTCCGGAAAAGGTTAGATAATAACTACGAGAATAAGAGGGAGAGAACGGAGAAACGAATTAAATTGAAGTTCTTTAAAGAGATAAAAAGAAAGAAAGTATTAAACTTTCATATAAAGAGGGGAAACTTGGAAAGGCTATATATATATTTATAAATCTAAAGAATTGAATACGGCTCGAATTAAATTCGGATCCGGGCCGGTAATTCGGAGCGGGATAAACCGGATGCGGTTCGGTTACCGAGATGAGACTACTTCCGTTATTTGACGTTACTTTAATCGGTAGTACTTTATAAATTTAATTATAAATTAATCGCTACTTCCTAGGGCTAAGCCCTACTTCTGCGTACGAGTTGGCCTTGCCCGTCGGTATAAAAAAACGATTAGATAAAAATCCGGGTTCCTAAAGCGGTTGAAAGAAAGTTTGAATTGAGTTACGACTTTCAAATGAAAAAATTGGACGAGAGGCCGTAGCATCAATCTAATCTTTAGATAAAAGAAGGATTTTTAATTAAGTATTACGTACGTAGATCTCGAAGCGGGAGTATATACGAATAATCTGACGTTATCGATAAATAATTAAAGATGAGGAAAAAGGAAGAAAGAAGAAGTGCTGCCTCGAAGAGGGAGGTAAGGTTATATATAGAGATCTAACCAATCAGAGGGCAGCATTGAAGGCATGTCAAGGAGTGGTCCAACTGAGCCATGACAGGTAGCGTATACGATTATATAGAGGGTTTAATTAGAAGGCTAAGTGTTATAGGGTAGCGTATATATACGATTGTGTATAGGGTTATATAGAGGGTTAAGCGCTATAGGGCAGCGTATACAATTATATATAGGGTTATATAGAGGGCTAAGCGCTATAGGGTAGCGTATATAATTATATATAAGGTTATATAGAGGGTTAAGCGTTTCTACGGGAAAGTTATTCGGGTATTTTCTAGTATTTTTCCGTAGGGTTAGAGGTAGATTTAAATAATAATAAATTTCTATTTATATTAGATAGTTTCTATACGGTTCCTATATAGAGATTCTAGTCTATATTAATAGGTTTAACTAATAAATTTAATTTCTTCCTCAATCTCCTTTTCTATAGGGCGGTTACTAGGGCATTTTTACTTTAATACCCCCCTGTAGGATATTTATTATTTTTAGTTCTAAATTTTAGGTATAGTAATATATAGATTATTAAGCCTTCTAATTAATACCCTTAGTATTAGGCGAACGGGAAAATATTGGGCTTAATAAGAAAATTAATTTAAATTAAATACCCTGTATTCTTCTTCCACTTTTAAGCAATAAGGGAAGCGTCTCTATTAAATTATTAATTAATTTAGCAGTAGCGGGCTTAATTTATATAAGAGTAATATATAATTTGATTTATCGGCTAATTTATATAGGTAATTTGGGGATAGATCGTTGAACTTTACTATTAATTGTAATATAGGGATATTCGGGGGTATAAATATTTAATAAGAAGAGGTAAAATTCTAGAATTTATTAGAAATTAATTATTACGAAAGTATTTGCTAAGGATATTTTTATTAATTAATAGCGAAAATAATAGGATTACCTCTAGTAAAAAATATAAGCCCGGCCTATCGATTTTGGAGCGTAGTTAATAGTTATATTAATTTAACGGGGAAAATAAATAGTAATTTACAAAGGAAGCCTTAATTTTAATTTATATAGTAATGTAGCGCGTAGTTACCCTACGGTCTACCGGGGAGTTAACGCTATATTACGCCCCTCTTTAGTTTTAATTAGATTTTATTTAATTAATAATTTAAAATAAACTATTTAATACTAGGGAGTATCCTAGAAGTATTAGCGGTTAGCCTATCGACTTTAGAATATAATTAATAATTATAATTACCGTTTATATTAGCGGTTAGCCCCGGCCCTTCGACTTTAGAGTGTAATTAATAATTATAATAGTCCAACGGAGGAGTGTAGGGATAGCCCTTCGACTTTAGAATATAATTAATAATTATACTAGTCTAATAGAGGAGTATAGGGATAGATAAATTACCGTTTATATTAACGGTTAGCCTATCGATAATAAATTAAAAATTTTATTAGGGAACCCTATTAGTACTAGTAGGGCTTAATTAAGAATATAGTATTTAATAAAACTAAAGACTATTTTTTTTAAATTTAATTTTATTAACGAATAGGTTAGAATTGAAAAAGTTAAGGATCTTTTTAAATAAGCTTTTAAAACGTAATTTTAATTTAATTATTTTATACTCCTATAATAGTATTTAAATTATTTTAATTAACGTACTTTTTAGGATAAACTTTTAAATTTTTAAATTTAATAATTTTATTTCTCTAAGTATTGCGCTATTAGGGTTTCTTTTGTAAGAGGTTTACTTAATTGATAGTGGTTCTTTAAATACGAAGTGTATTTTAATCCCTATACTTTATTTTTAGAGAATTTCGAACTTTAGGGAGTAAGAGGGTAGTTCCCCTACGCTATTAAGCTGGTAGCTTACGGGTTACTACTTGAGGGCGGGGGGGATTTAATTTCCTATTAAAAATTCAAATATTTAAAACTAAGTAAATTTATTTATTTAATTATATTTTTTTAGTTTTTTCCCTTTTTTTATAATTTTAATACTAATTTTTAATAGGTATTAGGTAGCGGGATTAGGACTGGAAGTTTAGAATTAGAGCCGGCCGGATAGTAAGTAATGGAGTTAGAGCTGGCCGGGTAGTAGGTCGTTTCGGGGTAGAAGTATATATCTTCTTATAAGTTTATTGCTTTAGATATTTTTCTAATAGTCCGTTGGCGTAGTTGGTAATGCTATTAGTATATATTCTATAGTATTAGATATTCCCTTGAGTAGGTAATGTACCTTTTCTTTTTTAACTTTTTTTTTTACTTATTTATTGGAAACAGCCTTTTGTCTGCTGGAAACAGCCTTTTATTTGCTGGAAACAGCCTTTTATTTACTGGAAACAGCCTTTTATCTATTAGAAATAGCCTTTTGACTTTTTAAAACCGGGGATATTGTTTATTCTATTAAAGTTATTATACTTTTGCAAATTATTAAGGAGTATAGTTAGGATGTACGTTAAGAGGCTTAAGTTCGAATTTCGTCGGGGCTTAAAACCCCTTAAATTCCAGTTCTCTAATAATATATAATTAGTATTGTTTCTAGTATTAGCGGGGTTAGTAGGGCCGGCTGGTTACTATTCTCTAAAATTGTATATATATCTAGAGTTTAATATAGATTTAACGGTTTTATTACTTTATTCGTAGTATAAATTGTAATAGCCGAAAAGCTATTTAAGTTTATTAATACTATAAAGGAATACGAGTTTGCCTTTTTCAACCGGAAGGTAAAAAAGTTTTCTAAATCTCTTATTTACGAAGTAAAGAAGAGGTTTCGGAAGTTATAGTACGAATTTAATTATTATTTTTAGCGTCGGCGGGGTTAGCGGGGCCGGCTACTATTTTTTGAAATTATATATATATTTAGAGTTTAATATAAATTCCTTTAATAATACGTTTATTAAAGACGTTGATAACCTTTTATATGAAGGTAGAAATTATAGTGAAATAACTAAGTAGTTTCCTATCTTTTGCGTATTAAGTCGGGCCTATTAGAAGATGTTTGGGATGTTAAAAAGGGACGAGCTAACTATTAGGTTTTTAGTTATAGAGGATACCGAGAATCCGGCTCTCTAATAATATATAATTAGTATATTAGTTCCTGAACCTAACGGAAATACCGTACGTAATTACTTCGAATTCTATATTAGAGGAGAAGAGGTTTCGGAAATTATAATACGAATTCGATTATTATATTATTGTAAAGGTCTTTAATATAATTCGATTTGCCGTAATGGGATTATTTCTAATAAAGAACGTATATTGCGTTAATAGTATAGGGGATTTAATTTACTATTAAAAAATTAAATATTTAAAAATACGTAAATTTATTCTACCCTCTTCGCCTTTTTCTCTTTTTTTTTTATAATTTTAATACTAATTTTTAATAGGTATTAGGTAGCGGTATTAGGACCGGAAGTTTGGAATTAGAGCCGGCCGGTATTAATTATTCTTCAATTCTTTATTTAATTCTTTTTTCTTATTTATAAACTTTAAGTACTATATTAATAGCGTGGTATAGAACCCAATTTAATATTTATTACTTATTACGTTAAATTCTAATTATTTCTAATTTCTTATTGCTATTGTTGTTGTTCTTGCTGTTCTTATTGCTATTCTTATTATTGTTCTTATTACTATTCTTGTTGTCGTTCTTGTTGCTGTTCTTTGTATTCTGCACCGCTAGAGTTATTAGATATTATAGTCTTTATTCTCTTTTATACCCGATTAGAAGTAGAAGTAGAAGATTTTCCTTTACTCTTTTCTTCCTCTTCTTCTTCTTTATAGTTTTAATCCTTCTACTTCTTAGTGTTATAGGCTAGGTTAAACCGATTATAGTTTAGAATAATTATTAGAGAATTAGTTTTAGCGTTATTAAATTCTTCGTTAGAATCTCCCTTTCTATTAATAATAAAGCCTATTTTACTTTCGTTATTACTACTATTATTAAAAAGGATATTACTCCTATTATTATCTTCGCCCTTATTATTATCTTTGTTGTAGTGGCTAGTAAAGTTATTAAATGGTTTTTGTATAGACTTTGGGACCCGTACCCGTTTTTCTGTATTTACGAAGAATGAAAGCTGTTTACCTTTTTTGGGCTTTTTCCGAGGATTTAAGGGCAGAAAATCGTTTTGAATACCCTTAAATTTAAGGAATTATTCCTAAAAGGGTTGGACTATTCTACGGTATTATTTTATTACTTTATTCTCTTTTACCTTTTTGTAGATTTCGTATTTTATTTTTAAAGCCTTTAATATTAGTTCTTGTATTTTTATTACAATTAAATATTATTTTCTCTATTCTTTTATTTTTTATTATTTTTATACTTTATTATTTATTTCCCGGATATAGTAAATAGATATTTTATTGATTATATTACCGGATAGCTTAATTTTTCTTCTTGTAGAAGTCTTTTTAATTATATTAGTAAAACGGTCGTTCTTATCCTTAATAAATTTGTTAATAAAGCTCTTAAATAGGGAGCCTTTATAAAGACGGGCTTTTAGGTTATTGAACTAGCCTAGTAAATTGTGAATAGGATGGCGAGATTTTCGAAAAGCCTTTTTAATACGGGGAGTAAGCCTTTTTAATAATTTTATAATATTTATAGTTTTATTCTAATATTCTGGGTTAGATTGTATTTCGGGTTATTTAGGAGTAAACGCCTTATTTATATCCCGCCGAAGTTTATTTGAGATTAGTTCGGGATTAATAGGCTATAGCCCTAAATTTTTAAAGCCGTTTATAATATAGCGCTTAGAAAAAGTAGTTTTGAATATCCGTTATAAGAAAGAATTAATATATAATTAGTATAAGATTTTAAAGTAAGAGAATACGTACATTAAAAGACTGTATAAAATTATTGTAGTCGAACCGGAATTTACTTTTCCGAATATGGTTTTGTAATATAGTTTAATATATACGTTTATAGTATTAAAAAACGCCTATATTTATAGGTTATAAGAAGTAGGAAGAATAAGGAGGAAGAAAAGTAATGTCGATATTAAAATTCTAATAATAATTTAATAATTTAAAATCGTAGTGAGCGGAAAAAGAATTTAGTAGAAGAAGCTGGTATAATTTACTATCTAATTGTGTTCGGAAGGTATTTTTATTGAGGGTTATAATACGTTTTCCTTTTAGGTTAATATTAAATTACTCTTTAAAGTCCAAGTTGTAGTACTTGATTTTAGCGTAGCGGATTTAAAAATGATAATTAAAATAGCGAATCTACTATAGTATAATTTTAGCGTTATTAAATGCTAAATTACTAATAGTAAACTTTATATTCGAGTTAATATCTTCGAGAAATCCTTAATTAATAGTTAGTTATTTTTTAAAAATATAGTACGTTAGAATAGTTTCGCCGGTAGCGTTTCTAGCCCTTATTAGAGTTATTAATTCGCAGTTAGTAAAGTTGTTAATTTCGGGCTAGAAAAAAAAACGTTAGTATAAAATAAATTATAAAATTAGGTATTAAATATTAACCTTCTTCCTTTTTTCCGTCTTTTCTACTAAGATTTCGTAATTGTTATTAAGTATACCGATATAGTAGCTTATTTTATTAGCATTCTAAAACCTAGAAGTTTTAATATATTTCTTCTTTACCGCCTTTTAGTATTTTTTGAAAAATCTTTTAATAGTTTTAAGTTATAGCTTAATAGAAATTTTATTTACTTTTACAGGTTTGAATTTAGTTGGTTTAAATTAAGGATGGTTAATTTTCTATTTCTTATAGAAGTAGGCGTTAATTAGTCTTGTAGGAGGGTTTCTATTAATTTGTATTTTATTAATTATATTTATTAGTAGGTCTTTAGCTGCTAAATTATTGGAATTAATAAGCTAATAAATATAAGCTTTTAATGTTTAATTTTCTACTTTTATAAGGTAAGTAGGACGGCTATTAAGGCGCCCCCTATTAAGCTTAATTAAAAACCGAGGAAAATAATTCTTAATTATAACGTGTAGAATGTAAAAGTTAATTTAGGTTTTAGATACCCCAAATTTAGTTATAATATTGCGAAGAAAAGGCCGTTTTAGTAGTAAATTATTATTATTATTATTATTATCGTTGAGAGTAAAAGTAGGAGTATTATCGGTAGTAGAAATAATAATTCGAATTTAGTTTCGAATAATTCGCTTATTAGAAGAAGTTTGGTATTGAATTTGTTATAAATATTGAGTTTAGAACTTCTTTTTTTTCTCTTATTATTAATTATAGTAGTATTATTCTTAGATAAGCTACCGAGCAGCCTTTTTAGCGAGAGGTTTATTATATTTACTATCTTCGGTTTTAGTATTGGTTTCGGCTTCGGTATTAGCGTTAGCGTTGGTATTAGTATTAGTATTAGTATTAGTAGGGGCGTTAGTATTAATAGGGGTATTGGCGGAGGTATCGGCGGAGTAATTGTAATAGGGGAAGTTAGAATTAGGCTATTGGATATTAGAATCCGGTTGAGAACTATTTAAATCCTCTTTATTTGGGTCCTCCTCGAGGTCCGAATTGCTAAAGTACGGTATTATAATTAGTATTAGTATATTAAGTAAGTAAAGAATTATTAAATAAAGGAATAATTTTAGTAATCGGATTTAATTTAGTAGGGTTATAGCGTTTTGAAGTTGATAAGAAACGCTATAACTCTAAAAGAGTAGTTTTAGTTTAGAGGGTTATAGTAGGATGGGTATTGTAGTTATAGGCGTATAAGTTAGTTGAGTGGATTGGTAATGAAAAGAGGAAGAGAATGAAGGTTAAATTAATTTTTTTGGTTAAGTTTTAGTAGATTTATAGTATTGTAAAGGTGGAAGGTAGGGTTTTGCCCTTTTTCGGCTATATATTTACAGTCCGGTGGGGTTTTGGCATGTCCGGTGGTTTTGGCACCAATTTTGTGGAGTAGAGTTGGGGAATAGACAGGAAATCTGTCAGCCTCCCCAACGGGTAGAGCTATACTCTATGTCGGCGCACACCCAAAAACACCTCAAGGTACGCCCTCCAAGTACCCCCCATCAAGACACTCAACAACAAAAGCACGTACCCTTATGTATACTGGAGAATTTTTATTAATACTTAGTCCCCTCTAATTTCACATAATTTTCGAGTCTTTTTTCGAGTTATTTGCCCTGGTTGAGAAGTCGTGGTGTATGGTAAGGCTTGTGCTCGGTACTTGCTCATTCTTTCTGCAAACAGGTTGCAAAGTTCCGCCTAGGACAATTGACTTTGAGGGGATGACTGACTGAAGACTATAGAGTAGGTCATACACTATAGTAACGTACTTTTAGGTATGCATCAATTGTAAAAATACGAGCATGCTTCTTCTATCTTCCAACAACCTAGGAAACTGGCTTACAGGGGGAGTTTTTGTGGGTGCGCGGAGCGTAGCCCCCTTCTGGGATCTGTCATACTCCTTGGCGTTTAATAACCAGATCATGAGAAAGGTCAAACAAGATCAGGACAATTGTAATATCAAAGTGCTGACGGAGAAGTTGACCAAAAAGAGGGGATATCGTGAGCTGGACAAGGACGGTTGATGGTGGGCGCCTCATCCTGCCTGCGGGCTTTAAGTTCCAAGAAATAAGGCCAAGAAGAAGGCAAACAAGAGCATTTCGGTGCTCGGGGGAGGTTTACGCAACTATCGCTCCTATTGACCCGTTTGGAAACTTACATTATCCTTTCTGACAGTTGATAGTAACCTCCTCCTTGGAGAAGGGGTGCAACTGAATCAAGTGGGCATTGGCATCTCTCTCAACTATAAATATTATCTTAGTTGGGCAGTTTGAGATACGAAAAATCTTGATGTTGAAACTGGACAGAAACCGGTCGATCTGGTTTGGAAGTTGAGGTCGCTGGGGGATATGCAGAAGAAGTTGGCAAGACCAAGTTGTGTTAAAGAAGGGTAGTGAAAGGATCAAGGCAGGGAAACGCTTCAGTTGCGGTTTTGAAACCGATTCAGAGGTATAGAGATTGAGTGACGGCGGGTGTTTGGTGGATGGGTGGAGTTTTGGAAGAAAGCAATACGAGAAAGAAGAGTTCTGCTCTTCCTGGTTGCCAAACTGATGATGATTTCCATCAGTTAAGAGAAGAACGACATCATTGACATAAGTATTGCTGTGACACGGTCTGAGTGTCCGAGGTTTGGGCTAGTTAGCGCCAACATGACTGGGGCCGGAGTTTTTAGATTTATAGACCAAAGCGAGTTTATCTCCGGGTCTCGGCGTTGTCAAGACTATGGGGGACGTAGAAGGTAAGGTAAGGTAGTATTCCTGTTGAGACTGATGGTTAAATCCCTGTCCAGCTCAACGTCGGTTGATCCTTCGTATGCACCCCGCAGTCAGACGGAGGAGGATTCCGATCTCACTGGCGATGGTAATATGTTACGTTGATCATAGACTTAGACTTGGGCACTGATCCTACCATAGCGGGAAAACCGGGCGGGCATCTAGGCTAGATGGCATCGTCTAGGCTAGACACTCAATCTAGGCTTGTTGAACGGGGCTTCTGATTGGTCAGATCCATTTGGTGATGAGGGAGGAGGATGGTTCCTTCCCAAGTCTAAGACTTCTTTCTCCCAATGGTGCTTCCTTCCCGGACCTCGACACAGCTATCTAAACGGAAGCAACAGACCTCTTTCTCATTCAATTGGGCCAGTGGCTCAATGGTTCTTGTGTTCGCTTTCTTTCTTGTGACTGCCAGTTCGATCCCGCTGGTAGTCGCCTTTTTTCGGTCACGCGAAAAGTTTCGCGTCTCCGTTGTGAATGCCCTCATTCAGACTAGACTTCGAAGTCGAAGTCTTCCGCCCGGCCGCCCAACTCACCCAAGGCAGCTACTGCAGCAGTTATAGCGACTGCTGCAGTGGTTGCCCGGCTTTTGCTGCTTATAAGATCGTTTCGACCAATCAGAGGCCTCCATTTTTCATCTAGCCTACCGTACTGGGAGTATGAGGAGGGTTTCTAGCCTAGAGGTCTCCCCTCTAGCCTAGGTTCAGAATCTATACCAGATAGTGGGCCTAGCCTAGGCGTGAGACCTAGCCTAGTCGTTGAACGGAGGGCTTTGATTGGTCGGATTTGGGTGCAAAAAGGCAAAACCCAAAGACCCCTATAAGGACCTTCTAGAAGGCCCCTATAAGGGTCATTAGTTAGTGGCTGCTATAGTGGTCTTTTTGGTAGTCTTTTAGTAGTCTAACTTCGACTTCGAAGTCCGGGTCTAAGACTTTGACTTCAAAGTCCGGATGAAGGCATTCACACTTCGAAGCGCGCGAAACTTTTCGCGCGACGGAAAAAAAGCTGTCACCAGTTGGAATCGAACTGGCGATCACAAGAATGAAAGCGACGACAAGAACCATTGAGCCACTGGCCCAATTGATTGAAAGCGGCCTTCGATCTTTCCTTTGATATAGAGTGGTGGAGTTCTGAGGCGAAATGAACTTTGGGAAAGAAGCATCGTCAAGGCACTTTCGAGGGCACTGAAGGAGTGTGCTGAATTCAAAGATTTTCAGCGCCTGTCTATAGGGGGCAATCCGATTGGCCAATCAGAGGTCTTCCTGAGCAACTAGGCTAGGCAAATCAACTAGGCTAAGCAAAACAACTAGGCTAGAGACCCCCTTACTAGGCTAGATGCCTTGGGGGTTTTCCCGCTATAGTAGATTCATATCTAGCCTAGATGACCAGACAGTCCTAGTTTTATAGTTTACTCTAGATACCCCCCATCTAGCCTAGATGCCCTCCCTATATTCCCGCTGCGGTAAGTAATGAATGAGTAAGTTGAAGTTGGTGCCCACTGGGGACCAGATTTATTTCATCGGCTTTGAGTTCTAAAAGACCTACAATTTTTGTTCTCCGCGGCCCTCGACTTCAGTTACTGTACCCGCATGATTACCTCTACAGGTACTTATCTTCAAGTCGGTTGGCCTCGCTAATTGCAGGTAACGGCTGCGTCTAATGTCCCGAAGCCCTGAGTTCAAGGACCACCGATGAAGCGTCGAGACCCCGTGACAAAAATTAAAGTGGAAGGAGGCAAACCGCAACGGACCAGGAGAAGTATACCCTCCAAAAGCCTGTTAGAAGGGGTAGTAGAGCGATTGATTTTGCCATAGTTAAGATTCGACCCACTAACAGAGGTACATCAAGCGGTCCTAAGAGCTCGTTTGCGACTTCCTTAGCTCATCGCGAGTGTTCCGTGTGCAATGGTGATTGATGTCAATATTTACTTTGGATGGGTGGGGTGGTGAGTTAAAAGGAAGGAGCACTTTGGCAGTGCCGTGACACCCGGACCAGATCGATCCAGTCAATTAGTGACCTTCATGATTCGTTGGTGCC
The DNA here is from genome assembly GCA_009806235.1 of Neurospora sp. CHS-2018c. Taxonomy (NCBI): domain Eukaryota; kingdom Fungi; phylum Ascomycota; class Sordariomycetes; order Sordariales; family Sordariaceae; genus Neurospora; species Neurospora sp. CHS-2018c. The sequence goes on from RAPC01000017.1 coordinate 22,290, forward strand.
TTACTGCTTCAAGTTCTTTCGAGCACTGCACTGCACTGCACTGCAGGCACAGTCATCTGAAAAATGGCCTGGCGGGTATTGAAGTGCGTGCAGCGAAGCGAAGTGTCACAACCCGGGGCGTGCTTTCTTCGGGCACCCGTCGCGATTGAACATTCGCTCGCAACTGGATTTGATGAACTGAAGCCAGAACTGCGACAGGCGGGACTGCCGTGCACTCATGACATCTGAGTCACGGTCTTCAAGTTGGCGCCGTCACTTGAGTCACAGATCGCGTCCGTCTGTCATCGAAGATCGTTTGCCGGCCGACCGACGCCCAAAATCCAACTGAACTGAAATCGATCTCGAGTACTTACCTCTAGACATCACGACTTAAGTTGTTCCTACCCTTCCCTCAGCTGCCAGCTGAACGCAAGCTAAGCCTCCAAGTTGGCAAGTCCACTTGCACGTCGTGAGGATGCCGGGTGAATCCATCGCGACTATAGTAAGCCCGGCCCATCGGACCGTCTCACTCTATCCGAGTCGCTGCACCCAAGTCCCCAAGTAGCGCCATCGCCAAATACCGCCCTATAGGGCTTAGACCCTGGGAGGCTCGAAGTTTCGTAGAGGTATTCAGTATTACAGTACTACTCTTTTTTGTATCGTGGTAGGTTCGGACTCTGACTCGGACCTGAAGTCGACATGAGCTCACTGTCCAAGAATCTCCGGCGGCGAATTGCCAGATCTAAATCACAACCTTCGGCATCTCATACCGTAACCGACGACGATGGATCGATATCTGCATCTTGATGAGTGAGATCCATTGTACTAGTTACTTCTAGCTAGGTACCTCTATCTTCAAGTTGCTTGAGTTCAGATATAGAACTCTTTTTTGACTTCGTACTTCGAAGCTTGTAGCGACAATGCGATTGGATGGCCTCAAGCGTAAAGGTACCGCTACCTCTAGACTCAACACCTCTCACATCTTCAAACCCTCCAACAGCTTCAACACTGCACCCTCAAGGAGGATGCGAAAGAGGGGTATCAAGCGATGGGTGCCTTTCCACCAGAACCGTCGGGACGCCATCCCGTGACGCTTACTCACAGCTTAAACATGTAGAGAATACCTCGATCGCTCGATGAAGTGAATGGAGTCAAAGAAGCGATCAAAGAAGCGAGCAAACAGGCCCATGAAGCCAAGGTAGCACAGCACTGCACCCGGGAGAGTATCCCGTCACTGCTTTTGGCCTAAGTTGGCCATGTGTGATGGGTAGGTAGTTTTGATGAACAGTAGTTTTGGTAGTGAAGAGCGATGAAGAGTGAAAAGTATAAAGCCTCTGTGATGTTGCCATCTGGTGGACTAATCTCAACATCATCATCATCACCTCTCAACTTCCCAGTCTCCCACTTCCACTCCCAGGTATCAGCCCAGCCAGAGCATTAACACCAACAAACTCAAACAAAACCACCACCACTACCAAAATGAAATTCACCACCGCTCTCACCCTCTCTTCGCCACCGTCGCCCTCGCCGCCCCCGCCGCCGAGGCCAACCCTGAAGCCTCCAAGGCCGAGCTCGAGGCTCGTGGCTCTTGCGGCGCCGGCTGTTCCTGCCTCAGCGGCAAGTGCAACTGCGCCTTCTGCACCGTCATGGGTTGCACTTGGAACTTTGATGGCAGGACTTGCTAGATGCGGAAGTTCAGTGAGTACTCCGTGGCTGCAAGATGCCCGGTGGGTGGATGCATGGTGATGGTGGCTGACTGTTTTCGATGACACAGTACCTAGTAGTTCCTGGAGATGATGAGGGATTGAATGATTTAGTTCGGTAGGGGACGTTGGAAGGATGCTTCTCGCGTAGTGCATGAGGAGCAGTGGAATGGGGAGGAGTATGGGAAAAGGACTGAAACCATGTCCCAACAACATAAATACCTACCTTAGCCCAACAACACGGAAACCTTAATTTGACGACATGAAGACCTTCTCTCAACCACATAGAAACCTTATTTTAACGTGTTTCCATTTCCTATTTGAGTTCCGTTTTCCTCTAGTTTACTGTCGATATTTTTCCCTTCCCCCCCCCTCTCACTGACCCTCCAACAAATCCTTCAAACTCGCCTGCCCACTGCCCCTCCTCAACGGCTTCGCCTGATCGGGACTCTCCTTCCACCCGATCATGTGAATGATCCTAAACGTCGCAGGAATGCTCCCATCCTCGTTCCCATGCAGCGCCCTATAGATCGCATCCCCCGCCAGCAACACATCCCGTCCAATGGGTCCCATCTCCCTCCCCAGCACCGCGTTGCCCTCGCCCATCGCCTGCAGATCCTGCATCAGCGCAAACATGTCCGGGTAGTCGACCACAATGTCCTCCACGTCCACCGTCAACATCTTGAACCCCGTGCGCTGCAGCAGGCCACCGACGTCGCGCACGTCTGCCAATGGCGAGATGTGGGGCGAGATTCCACCCTTGCGCTCCTGCTCCGCTAGCTGGAGAGACGTGCGCAGCTCGTACAGCGTGTCGCCGCCGAGCATGGCGCCGATGAACGGGCAGTCGGGCTTCAGCACGCTGTTGATCTGCGAGAGCACGCCCGGCAGGTCGTTGATCCAGTGCATGGACATGCTGCTGAGCACCATGTCGAAGGTGTCGGGCTCGAAGGGGAGGAGCTCGTCGTGTTCGAGCACGTGGCGCGTGAGTTTGAAGTCGGGGACGTGGGCGGTGGAGAGAGAGGGGTGGTCGTGGTCCCGGTGGAGGAGGGAGTGCGAGGATTCGGCGGCGACGAGCTCGGTGATTTTAGTTGCTAAAGGGTCGGTGACGGGGGGCTCGGATTCCGGGTCGGGGTTCGGGCGGAGGAGGGCGCGGGCGATGTTGCAGGAGTTGGCGCCGAGGTCGAGGACGCGGGGAAATTGGCGTTTGACGTCCTGGAGGTGATGGTGTTAGTGGTGGGCGACGAGGTAGGTAGAGGTGGGGGATGATTTACCAAGAGACGTTCGCACACGCGCCTGGCAACCTCATCCTTGAGGTAGTCGGCTTGTCGACCCTCTTCGACGTTGGCTGCTGCTCTCTCCTTCTGCAACCATTTTGCGCGACGGTTGAAGACTTCAAAGTTGAGGCTGCCGGACTGAAAGGCGTATGATCGACGGGCCGTCCCGCCCGTGAGGAGCGGTTTCCATTGCTGCGGCCGGCAGACTGGAGCCAGATTCAACCGCATCCTCGAAGTATCTGAATGAAGCCGTCGCAATCTGAGCCCGGCTGTGGCATCATGACAAGAGTTGAAGTTTTTGAGACTGAAGACGATCGGATGCTACACGGCGGGACATCGAGGTACCGCGGATTGGTGATGCCAAGGCGGATCTAAATCGTCATAGCTCCTCCTCGATAGCGTGGAAGCCACATTTATTGCCGGGGTTTATAAGTGCGACTAGCCACAAAAAGGGGTATTGTGGCGCCCATTTCGTGATAAGAAGCGCTACATTGACTGATAAGGACATTCGTTACAGCGTGGTGCCCGCTGGCTAGCGAGTTTCGCGGGGGGGAAGGCACCCAGCACTGTATAGCACAGCGGGTAAAAGTTACCGTATTGGATGGGGATCCCCTTTATTTTGCAGTGGAATCGCCAATCCGCTCGTCGCCGTCCGCCAGTCCCCTGAGAATCCTCGACAACCAGTCCGGAGCCGCCGACCACGCCCGACCTTCCACAACTCGACACAGAACACGTCGCGAACCCGACAAGTGTTTCTGCCAGCCCTTCATTGTCTCCGCGACCCTGGTTCCCCGTGCTTATCTCAGTCGACTTCCGATACCCCGTACACCGCGAAACATCGAACCGGACCGCATCGCGAACTTCCACTTTGGTCGACCACCTCAGCACTTCAACACCTCCTCCCCCCCGAAGTGACATCGATCGATGCTGTCAGCCGCCGCGCCGACCGCAACTTCTACCATCCAGCCAGAACACTAAACTTCGACGACCACCCCTGCCGCTACGATCTTTAGCTTGTTATTTATCGAATGTCGATGGATCAATCCCGTTGCTCGTGATGCGCTCAGTGTGAAAGGTTGGCAAAAAAAAAAAAAGCAAAGAGGAATTATTTGGCTCTCCGGAAACTGCGAAGCTCCCCCCTTGGACGACTCGGAAACCGCGTATACGTGATCGAACAGCAGCCAGGCTCAGAGAAGCTCCAACACAAAACATAATCACACAAAGATACCCCGAACCAACCAACCCAGCACAACCGCCATGATGTCGTCTTCAACAGGAACCGGCTTCCTGGGCCGCTCGTCCAGCAGCAACTCCAACATGCGCGGTCTGGTCCAGTTCATTGCCGATCTCAGAAATGCTCGGGCTAGGGAACTCGAGGAGAAGCGCATCAACAAGGAGCTGGCCAACATTCGTCAAAAGTTCAAGGACGGCAACCTAAGCGGATATCACAAGAAGAAATACGTTTGCAAGGTATGCGCCGCGCCAAACCCCTGAGCGCCCACTTGCGCCAGAGCAAAGAGCAAGAACATCAAGGTTAACCATCCGCTATAGCTGCTTTATATCTACATTCTGGGATGGAACGTCGACTTTGGCCACCTAGAGGCCGTTAATCTAATTTCGGCGACCAAATACTCGGAAAAGCAGATCGGTTACCTCGCTATGACGCTATTCCTTCACGAGAAGCACGAGCTCTTACACTTGGTCGTCAACAGTATTCGCAAGGACTTGATGGATCATAACGAACTGTTCAACTGTCTTGCGCTACACGCCATTGCGAACGTTGGTGGCAAGGAGATGGGTGAAGCGCTGAGTCCCGAGGTTCACAGGCTTCTAATTTCCCCGTATGTGGTTCTGTCCATTAGGAAGCGGCGCATGGTTATACTGACCCAGCTTATAGAACATCCAAGGCGTTCGTAAAGAAAAAGGCGGCACTCACACTACTTCGACTATACCGCAAATACCCAGATATCGTCCAGGCTCAATGGGCGGAACGTATAATATCAATAATGGATGATACCGACATGGGTGTGGCTCTATCGGTAACATCCCTTGTCATGGCGCTGGCGCAGGATAACACGGAGCAATACAAGGGTGCCTATGTTAAAGCCGCCGCCAGGCTAAAACGGATCCTCATCGATGGAGAGTATAGCCAGGACTACCTGTACTACAAGGTGCCTTGCCCATGGATTCAGGTCAAGCTTCTACGATTACTGCAGTACTTCCCCCCGTCCGAGGATAGCCATGTTCGGTCCATGATTCGGGACTCGCTGCAGAAGATCCTCAACCTGGCCTCGGAGAGTAACAAGAACGTTCAGCAGAACAACGCGCAAAACGCCGTTCTGTTTGAGGCTATCAACCTCATCATCCATCTGGATACCGAGCATGACCTCATGAAGCAGGTATCCCAGAGACTGGGCCGGTTCATCCAGTCGCGAGAGACGAATGTCCGCTATCTCGGTCTCGAGGCCATGACGCACTTGGCAGCACGAACTGACACCCTCGAACCGATCAAGCAGCATCAGGATGTGATTATCGGCTCTCTGAAGGACAGGGATATCAGTGTTCGGAGAAAGGGTCTTGACCTGCTGTACAGCATGTGCGACACGTCGAATGCCCAGCAGATTGTGGCCGAGTTGCTACACTACCTGCAGAACGCCGACTTCGCCATCCGAGAGGAAATGGTTCTCAAGATTGCCATTCTCACGGAAAAGTACGCCACCGACGTGCAATGGTATGTCGACATCTCTTTGCGCCTGATTGCCATGGCTGGCGACCACGTCAGCGACGAAGTTTGGCAGCGAGTGACCCAAATTGTTACGAACAACGAGGAGCTCCAGGTGTACGCAGCCCAGAATATTCTCCAGTACTGCAAGCAGGACCACTGCCACGAAACGCTCGTCAAGATTGGCGCTTACATCCTGGGTGAGTTCGGCCATCTCATTGCCGAGGAGAGAGGCTCCAGCCCTATAGAACAGTTCCTGGCTCTTCAAGGCAAGCTTCCTGCATGCTCGTCTAGCACCCGAGCCATGATCCTCTCATGCTTCATCAAGTTCGTCAACTTGTTCCCGGAAATCAAACCCCAGCTCGTCAACGTGTTCCATATCTACAGCCATACGCTCGATGCGGAACTGCAACAGCGTGCCTGCGAGTTCCTGGCTATCGCAAGCATGCCGACCGACGACATCCTCCGGACAGTGTGCGATGAAATGCCACCATTCCCCGAAAGAGAGTCCGCCTTGCTCTCCAGGCTACACCAGAAGCATGCCAACACCAGCGACAAGAGGACTTGGATCGTCGGTGGCAAGGATGCCAACGCAGACAGTGCAGAGCTCAGCTTGGCCAAGAAAGCCAGCCTCAGGCGGACCTTCAGCACCAAGACCGGACCAACGAATGGCGGAGGTGCGGCGTCGGCCGCCGGAGCCACCAACGGATCTTCATCCGCCAACGACCTTGCCGGTCTAGACATGAACAACATCGGCCCAGCCGAAGCCAAGGTCATCAAACCCCCCAACCTCGCCAGCGCCGCTCACCTGTCGCCCGGGTGGGAGAAGGGCTTCAACCGTCTCCTCCTGCGTGCCGACGGCGTTCTCTTCGAAGACGGGCAAATCCAAGTCGGCGTGCGCGCCGAGTACCGCGGCCAAATGGCAGCCATCATCCTCTACTTCACCAACAAGACGCCCGCCGTCATCGGCTCCTTCACCACCACGCTCGACCTCGACCCCTCGGAGCGCGCCAACCTCTCTTGGGACGTTAAAGGTCTGCCGGAGACCACCATCTACCAGGGCGCGCAAACGCAACAGGTCGTCGTCTTCGAAGCCAAGCGCGTCTTCGAAAAGGCGCCCACCGTCCGCATCTCGTATCTGGCCGGCGCCCTGCAGGCTTTAACCCTCAAGCTGCCCGTCGTCATCCACAAGTTCATGGACCAGGCCGAGCTGTCGGCTGATGACTTTTTCAAGCGGTGGAAGCAGATTGGCGGCGCGCCGAGAGAGGCCCAGCGCATCTTTGGCTTGGCAGGGCCCAAGGATGGGGAGAGGGAGATCACGGAGAATTTTGTTCGGCAGGTGCTGGAGGGGTTCAGATGGGGGTTGTTGTATAACGTTGATCCCAACAGCAAGAATTTTGTGGGGGCGTCTGTGGTGCATACCAGTGAGGGAGGCAAGTTTGGGTGTTTGATGAGGTTGGAGCCTAATTATGGTACTCAGGTGAGTTTTTGTGCCTCTTTGTTGGACTTTGATGATGTAAGGGATGCTAACAAACAATGTGCAGATGGTTCGGTTGACGATTAGAGCGACGGATGAGGCGGTGCCGCCTGTGTTGCTCAAGATGATGGAGGAACGCCTTTCGCAGGGTGTGTCGATTCGTCCGGAGAGATATGAGAACCCGACGGCGAACGACATTGCTGAGTCGTTTAGGAATATCATGGTTAGGTGATAGGGGGTGTGGTGTGATTGATTGAAAGGGGTTAGTGGTGGTCAAAGAGTGACTGGAGCCAAGGGCAACGAGGAGAAGCCAAATCCAGCGCAGGTGTAGTATTATAATAACCGGAGGTGTGCTTGTTAACGGTCATTGTCGGCTGATGGTTGCAAGAGGCAGCACCAAGAAGTAGGAGGAACAGCTGATGAGAGAGGTCATTATGCTATAGTATATCTGGCAAAGAATAATGTTGATATGGTATTAAAGGAGGCAGGAATCCCTGGAGAGAAATGAGTGGTGAGTGTTGTGTGTTGACTTGACCATCATGGGACATCTGCCCGGATGCTGAGCCCCTGGCTGATAAGATGGTGACTGATAAGAAGGACGGTAAGAGAATTGAAGACGCGGACGCGGACGCGGACGTCAGGCTGCCGCGGGCCCGCGGCCAGCAAGGTGCGAGAAGTGTACCCCGCCGGCCCCACTGCGCCGTGATCGTATGGTCCGAGCTTTGTTAGGCTAAGGTTTATTAGCGCCGATCACTCTCGTTGCTCATCAGCGGCTGGTCGGGTGGGTGATTACACTTGCATCACTTGACCGATGACACCGCGCGGGCTTTCACCGCAGCGATAAGTGATAACGCAACGAAGCTACCAGTAACACCACCTGCCATTGCCGCTTGGGAGCTTCTTCTTTCCACTCTTTGCGACAACACTTCGACCTCAACGAACAGTTCCTCAAGGGGCTCATTGGCTTCTTCTCCCTTCCGACCCGAGCAATCTGTCTCTTGCCTATTTACTCGCGGCTCATCTTGCAGCTCAGTTGGCTGTTGCCGCCTACCTACCTGTACATACACATTTCCATCCTTTGTGCCTGGACCGGACAACAAGGCAACCTAGAAACAACATACGACCAAACCGAACATTCCATCCCTTGTATCGACCTCTCAACTTTCCTGTCAAACTGGACTTGGCCCATCTCGACAACTTCAAACGTATCATTATACTCTCCTCGCCCTATCGATACTTTCTGCTCATCCTCTCCCTTGCCCAAGGGAGCACCGCCACCATGACGGGAGGCACCCTCAACTTCATCACCTTCAACCAGGACTACAGCTGCCTGGCTGTTGGCACCTCCAAGGGCTTTCGCTTTTACCACACTGATCCCTTTTCCAAGATCTTTAGCAGCGATGAGGGCAATGTATCCATTATCGAGATGCTCTTTTCTACCTCGCTAGTAGCTTTAATCCTCACGCCTAGGCAGCTCGAGATCCAGAACACCAAGGTAGACCAGCCCTCCCAGCGACAGTGTTTACCCTCCGAATTTAGACTAATGCGGCGACCCGTTCTACCAACCCAGAGAGCGTCCGTTATTTGTGAGCTTACGTTCCCATCCGCCGTCCTAGCCGTCCGCCTCAACCGTAAACGACTAGCCGTGGTGCTCGAATGCCAAATCTACCTCTACGATGTTTCCAACATGAACCTGGTCCAAACAATCGACACCTCGCCGAATCCCAACGCCATTTGCGCCCTGTCCCCTTCGTCCGATTCCTGCTATCTCGTCTACCCTCGTCCCAACCCACGAGAAGACGTCGGCGCCAAGGCTCCTGCACACCTCCCGCCACCAAGCCAATATGTCCCGCCCAAGCGCGGCGATGTGCTCGTCTACGATGCCCTCAATCTCAAGACAGTCAACGTTGTCGAGGCCCACAAGTCCCCTCTCTGCGCTATCGCTCTCAATCACGACGGCAGCATGCTCGCCACCGCTTCCGAGACTGGCACCATCATCCGCGTCTTCTCGCTCCCTCAAGGCCAAAAGCTGTTCCAGTTCCGCCGGGGCACGGTTCCCACTTCGATCTACAGCATGTCCTTCAACCTGAGCTCCACGCTCTTGTGTGTCTCCTCGACTTCGGATACCGTACACATCTTCCGTCTGCTCAACACCCAAAAGAACGCGAATATGCTGCCAGGGGGTAGTGCGGCGCAGGGAGCCCGGTCGCGAAGCTTTGACGTCAACGACCCCTCGCATAATAGCGAAGTACCATCTGCGGGCAACGGCAACAACGGGTCTGGTGGTCATAGGAGACAGCCAAGCGGTTCCTTCAGTAGCATGCTTAGGCGGTCATCGCAGATGATGGTTCGCGGTGTGGCTGGTGTGGCCAGCTCCTATCTCCCGCAGTCGGTTGCGGAGATGTGGGAGCCAGAGCGAGATTTTGCGTTTATCAAGATCCCAAAGTCTTCTAACAGCAGGGCTGGCGGGTTGAGCGCGACTCCGCTGAGGAGCGTGGTGGCCATGAGTAGCAGCTCGCCACAGGTCATGGTTGTTACGAGCGATGGTGGGTTTTACGTTTATAATATTGATATGGAGAAGGGAGGAGAGGGGTATCTTGTGAAGCAATTCTCGTGAGTGATGTTCTTTCTACGATAAGGCGAGGGTGGTATGCTGACTTGGGTAAACAGGGTGTTGGACGGTGACGACAAGCTTACGAACTCGGACTATGGAGCTTAGGAGCACATGGGATCAGACGCAGCTGTCGGAAACGATTTCGAAATTGTCGAAGGCGGCCCTATTGACGCTGAACGCTAGTCACTTATTGGACAAAGAGTCTCGTTTCGTTTCCCGTCTAGCATCGACAACCCTTCACAAGCGTGGGGATCTTACATCACCTTGAGGGGCGGCGGACCCCCTGACATATTTGGATCAGACGAATTTCTGCTGGCTACGGCAGAGCCATCAAGTCCCAGTTCGCCTTCGAGCCCGTCGCGCTCTTCGACGGTCGGTGTCCCTTCCGAGTTTTCTTTAACCTCGGCTTCATCAACAAGTTCGGAGGCGTCATCGGCCGAAACAGTACTTTACACGCCATTTCCTGCAGGGCCAAACCGACAACTATCACGGCCTCCGCCTCGAAGTGGGGAGTTCCTGAGGGTACCCTCCACGAGACCTGAGTTTCCGAGGATTACTAATGATGCTTTACTGGAACATATTTGGGGACAGTCCTTTGATGATTCACTGTTTTGGCTTCGTCGCATCGGGTTGGCGGGACTTCCTCAATACGAGAGACCACTGTCGGAAATTATGTCGACACAGAACCCTTTACCCAATAATCCTAGGCCACGACAACCTATCATTCTGGATGGAAGCAGGGGTTGGAGGGAACGTCAATCTCGCAGGGCCGCAGCCAACACGGGGCTGACCCGATTGCTAGAAGAGATGGAAAGATTACGCGAGGAAGAACTTCGTATCTTGGAAGCTCGTCGCCGTATCGCAAATCTTCTTCGTCCATGGATGACAGCCGACGAGCCCATAATTCTCAATAATCCTCCTCCTCGGCAGATGACGGTTAACATGGAGTTCCCATTGCGGGAATTAGACGACGCCGAGAGGGACAATATCGCAAATGGCTTTCCGCAGCATGTCAGGCAGCGTTCTAGCCATGTTAGACAACGGTCTACTCAGGCTCGAGTTCGAGAAGAATCTGAAGGGGACCCGTTCTCCCAGGTCAATCCATTTCGCCGAGGACGGAACCCCCCCTAGATGAGCCACCTACTCTGATCTTTCTCAGGGGTGATTCGGGATTCCATCAGGGTTTGTTTCTGGTCCGCGACTGGACGTGGGGACGGCGGTAGGGAATTTCGTCATGGCTATTTCTTTCTCACTTTATTATTCTTTGCATAGCGTACGGCTGCTCTTTATATCCGTTGGCGTTTGAGGGTTATTTCTCATCTTACTCTGTCGTCTCGTCGACACTTTTCTTTGCGCTGGGATGGGGGTTGCTCCGAGGAGCTTGTGGGAAATACCAGCGGACTAGTATATAGGCTCATTATTTGTGGACTAGCCTTTATCAATACATAGGCATGAAGCGCAAATATCAAAAGCGAGTTCAGCTTGATCTTGACCAGGGACTCGGTTCTGTGATGATGTGCTTCGTAACCGCCCAATTTCCGTCTTTGGCTGCTCTGCTCCCCGGGCTTATCTCCGGGCCTTGGTGCCGTCAAACTTGTGGGGGACGTTGACGGTAAGTTGGAGGCGTAGCTTGCCTTTCGTTGACGACGGAGGGGAGGGGAAGGAGATTGCAATGAAGGGACGGATGTCTGGAGCAACACCGACGGGTTAAGTCGAGTGGAATTCTCTATGAGACACATTCTCTCCACATAATGCTGAGTTAAAGTTCTCATATATTTGGTTCTATAGGCGCGTACTCGTGTGCCCCTCAAGTCCCTGTTGGCAACATGCCCTGTACCTACCTGTGCTTACATACCTACCTTCCTTACATGCCTACCCAATCACGCCAGCTCGTCAACCATAGACGCCAACATAGAGCTCCCTTGATGTGTAATGAGTATGTATTATTGCTGTGTAATGGTGTATATCTCGTCTGGAATCGCATCGCATCGCTTCAAACCAACAACCAGCTTTCCCCGTTCCTCCTCTATAACGTCTTTATACCCTCCTGAAGTCGGTCATGACGCGGCCTATGCAACCCAACCCAGCAACCTCGACAACCTTCTCATGCCAGCTCAACAGAACGCTCATAGCCGAACCGGTCGACTCGTTCGCGGCCATAGGGCGCTGGCCGACTTGGCTGAACCCGGTAGCCTGGGGTGTCATGGCGCGAGCGGGCGTCGCTCTGCCGGAGCCGTCGGCGGCGGAGGAGGCGGAGGTGGCGCCCATGCCCTTGTACCTATTTTCGTAATAATCCAACAGTTAGCTATCTGTCTCTCAACCAGGGCCGTCTTCAATGACAAATAGGGAACCCAAGACAACATACAAATACTTTATCAAAACATCCAAACACTCGCTGCCCCCCTGCTGTCCATAAATCCGCTGCAACATGGGCGTCATCTCGCTGGCCTTGATGCTCTGCAGCACCTCGATGACCGTGTGCAGGTGCGTCTCCTTGGCCGCTTCGGACCCGTTGTACACCGGCATCTCGAGACACCCGCGCAAAGCGCCCTCGGCGTCGCCGCCCCTGAGCAGCTGCCGCACCTGCCCGTTGATGGCGCGCGCGTCGGACTCGCTGATTTCGGGGAGGGGCGGGTGGAGCGTGGAGACGTCGAAGTTGACGGAGGAGTCTTCGGTGAGAGCGTCGATGTTGATGGTGCGCCAGGCGTCGCTGAGCGTTGCTTGCGTGTGTTGCTGGATGATGGACATTGTGATTTGGGGGTGGGTTGGTGGTCGGTTGGTGACGGCGGTGTGAAGGGTCCCGCGTTCTGTTGATTAGGAGGGGTTGATGTTTGTGAATGGAAATACGTTCGGCTCGAGTTAAGGGCGAAGTTGGTGAAGTACCCTATTGCTGTGTTCTCGGTCGTGGAATTTGGGGGATTGGCGATGGAGGCTTGATTGTTCGGCGTTGTTTGGTGATGATGCTTGGACTGTCTTGGACAGTGGAGGCTTCAACTGCAGCTAGGCAGGAACAGCGCTGTAATGACTAATGGGGGCCGTTGCTTCAACGCGCTGAACGGGGGGTAGCATTGGAGCATTGAAGCGGCCCCTCTCACTGGGCACAGCTGAGCACCCGGGTGGGGCCGCGGATACCGCTACGGTTTGCGGGCACGGCAGCTGGAGCTTGGAGCTCCCTGGCCCGGTCCCGTCACTGGACCCCACTCCGGCCCGGACCCTGCGTTTTTACCCGTGCTTGCCTTTGTCAACCTTTCAATCTTCACATGTCTGGTCTGGTGTTTACTTCCTTACACCCAACTTCAGCGTTGCGCCTTCCATGAGCGGTGACTTCAAGATGGCGGGTGCCATCCGCTTTCTGGCCTGCTTCCCTGGGAGCTTGTGTTCCCTAGACACTCGCTCCATCCCTTTCAACAGTTTCTGCAAATGTTCCTGCTCAGAAATAGGAACGTGGTTGTCTTTCTTCTTTTGCCAATCCCTGACAGCCGGCCGGCATTCATGGAAGGAGATACAGTCACTCATAACCATTGGCACCTGTCCCTGACTTGGCTCTAGAGGTAGGATTGGGAGGGGTGGTTATGATGGCAGTCATCGCCCGCCGGCTACAACAACTTACTCTGCAAGTATTTCATCCATTGCTTGAGCATCATCTTTTCCGTGCCTCTTCACAAGCTCAGTTCAGTTACACGACAGCATTACCATGACCATGACCACGACCATGACTATGACGCCCAAACCCAACTCATACCCCAACTACATGCGCGATATCAACGCCCTCGTCTACTGGGTTTTGCAAACATCCAACGCTCTCATCTGGTCTCTGCCATCGTCATACACAGGCGCCCCTCAAGTGCCTCTCGACAAACCGCAGATCACTCTTTCAAGCCTCGTTTCCCTCTCCAAGCTCATCGGCAAGCACGTTGTTCCGGGTGATGTTCCGGACCCCGTCCTGGGCTTGTTTCAATCCGTCATCGACACGGTAGCGGCTTCCCATGCCACTTTCCAACGTATCGCAACCAAGAAACCACACCCTGACGTCGAGAATGGCAGTGCTTCCCTCAAGAGATTCGTCGAAGCCCTGAGAGAATGCTTCAATGCTCTCGGCGGTTGGAATTGGGCGCTCCATGATTATACTTTGTCAGACCGCCTGTCTTCCTGGCTTCCCTTGACCAAAGAAAAACTCGACCGCATGGTAATCAAGGAGTTTGTCGCACTCGATCTCCCTGAAGCTCCCGAGGCCGACCATGACTCGGAGCAAGTGACGCCTCAGCAAATCGGTCCTCGGGTTGGACACCAGCGGAAACAAGCTAAACCCGGCAAAGGCAAGAAGGGCAGGCGTAGAAAAGGCAGCGAGGCATCCAAGTCCAAGGTTAAGGATACCAAGAAGGGACCTCTAGACGACGTGTTCAACGAGGAGCCGCTGGAGAGCTTCGATGTCACTCTGGATCAGGATGGTATCACTACTAATTATATCATGGCTGCCTACGACATGTTCAAAGACTGTTTTGATCTCAGAGCATATCTTCAGGGCGTGTGGTACGACGTTGCCTATGAAGGGCTCAACAGCGCGGTAGCGGGTGCCCTTTCCAACACCGCCCTTGTCGTGGTCCAACTTTCTGAAGACATTATTTTGGCAGATTTTCCTAACCAAAACTCTTATCAGAGCGTCATGAGCACCATGTCTTCCGTCCTTGGGTTCGACGCTGAGCCAGAGGGCACAGAAGCCAACAAAGGAGACGCGCACCTCGCGGATGCCAAGGAGATGTTTCTAGTGCATGCCTACCACGATCTTCTTGATTTTGTCACTGATTACCAGAAGAATGGAAACGGTAAACCGACAAAACGGATGATGAAGGAAATCAACAACTGGAACCCTGACTTCGACCTCCGACGCGCCACCATGGAAGAACGTCTCAAATGGCGTCGTTCATATACCATCAACTGGCTATATGAGCTAGTCAGTGTCTTTTCTTGCAGAATGGCCATCAACGAAAAAAGGGTTGCGAACTTCATGACGCGTCAAGAAGCACAAAGCCAAAGATTGTTGGGGATCACGACGTTTGCCGCGCTTATTACTCATCTCGCTACCCAGAAGTCCGACATTGACATTCGCGAGCAGATTCTACCTCATCATGTCTTTCAACTGCAGTGCATCGTCGATTCGCTTGCCGTGACAAAGGGTTGGACATATGATCTACTCAAGGGGCACGTTTTGATTGAACCTCCGCCCGCCGACAGATTCCGGCCAATGCGCGATGTAGACATTTTTCTACAGGGCATCGGCGAGGCACGGCCAGGCTTCTTCAAGGCATTTGTGAACCTGAAAGCCAGATTAGCGATAGAGGCCGCTCGGCGTGAAACGACGAACTTTGCGCATATCAACGAGATACTCGAGTCCGCCCGCGGTATATGTTACCAGTTTCTCGAAAAGTCCTCAGCCCAGGAGGATAGGCCCCGATTCTTCACTACAAGTTCAATCGGGTTGTGGCACTATTCGCCCTTTCTTTGCGGCGTCGGCCTTGCAGAAGCTCTGGACTTGGCGTTTATCTCCGTTCTGTATGTCTGGGGGCAGCACCGTGAGCCTGTGATGCTAATGCATTTATACAATATGCTGCTCCGAGAAGGCTATCTCGACAAGCCCATTGATTTGTTCGAAAGCCTACAGCGGCTCTTCCCAACTGCCTTCTTCCCGAATGGAAAGTCCCTGTTTCAGACTATGGTAACGCCTTATCTGACTTCTTAGTCCTCCTCGAGTGTAAAGAGATGAAGAAGGAAGGAAAGTGGAGGACCCCGAGTGGTTTGGGAGTAGCCTGTCGTCTTACAATCCCATGCGAGTCTTTCTTGGTCCTCTTACGCGAGGCATATTGGAACGTTTCAAGTTACAGGATCTCTGATGATGAGGTGCCTCTATCTTCACTTCTTGCGAAGCTTCGTATCGCTCAAACCGAGAAAATCTTTGATCCCGACACCGGGAAGAGACGTTTGAAGGAAACGGTCCTCGTTAAGCGGGCCAAGGCCGCATTCCTCTCCGAAGGCCTCACTGAAGGCCTCGCCGAAGGAAAGTTGCTAGCCATGGCGGAAGCGCTGGAGGAACTCAACTCGATGGAAAAACGGCAAGCAGAGGGTTCAGCTGACGAGGTGGTCCACAAAACGCCGCGAGATTTCAGCAACAGTGAGTGGCTCGACTTCCTGAAGGTCGATATCATGGCCGATGTCAATGGCGATCATCCGCTATGCGGCCTCAACTTAGCCTTGCTCACGAGCTACATGATCAGCACTTTCGTACAGATCGAACGGGAGTTGTCCAGATTGGGCAACAAGACTTATCTTGACTTGTGCGATGATAAGGGCAAGTATGATAACAGCAAGTTTGCAGGCGGACGCACTATCATGGTTGCGATGGCCATGAAAAACAAAGACGAGCAATTTCTTCAGGTTGCCGCTAGAGCTCTGACAAACCCGCCCAGGTCGTTGTCAGACTTTATCCATTGGGATAAGCCCAAGTTTGGCGCCGGGGGATCATCGCCACAGACGGGTGATGAAGCTACTACCGATGCTAGTGCCAGTACTGTCGAGAAGAATGACGTTCATATGGATCAATGCGTGGTTATCAAGGGCGTAGCTATGGATGACGGTACCGTGTGGATCAGGAATTGAGTAGATGGTATTTTTTCTTTTCTGGTTTTTGTCTCTAGCATTCATGGCAGTATACATACAATTATTTCGCCATAGCGCATGAATATTGAAGTCTTTTTTTTGTCACTCTTCCTGGGGAAGGTCACAGATTCCGATTTTTCCGCAGTCCGTTCTGACGATGTGAAGCAACGCATGACCACTACTACTCTACGTCCGCGCCAGTCACTTTCCCATGATATTACACAACGGAACACTGGCTCGATATCCGGATTTGATGCTCACAGCTAGCAACTGAAGCAGTCAAATGAATTCCACCTGGTTATGGTATTGGTTTTCCGCTTCATCACTTATACGCTGTTTCAGAACTCAACAACAAGCTAACACTTGTCATCACTCCTCTCCAAAACCAGCTCGTCCAGCTCGTGAGTGAGAAGTACTGAACCTTACACTTGCCATTTACCGCTCTTTGTTACTTGGATCAACGAGAGTTAGAGTAACTTCAAGGTCAATGAGAATCGAAAGGAAATCGGGGTCAAAAGAAGTAAACCGGCATACTGCAAAGTTTTGGGGTCTTGTTGTTGAGTGTCTCGGGGGGATATACATGTTAATGAAGGGCGTGCGCACGGGGTTACCAAAAGACAAAGACAAACAACAGGCTTGATTCACCTTATCCAGTGCAAGGTTGGTGCATTTCTCTTACGAACGTCGGATTGTGGAGGGATGAGATCCCTGGGGAGGGCATGGGAATGATTAGTGTAAGAATGATTTTCTATTCCTTTTTCTGTTTCTTTTCGTCCCTCTTCTTCTTCTTCTTCTTTTTCTCTTCCTTCTCTTTTATTTTCCTGGTCTTTCTTTTCTTTTCTTTTGAGGCTGGGTCATACAAAGAGCTGGACAGAATACGCCTCAAGCTTCGTTGGGGGGATAATGAACATGACGGGGTACTGGGCATAATCCCCGGCTCCTGCTTTGATGATGGCGAGAGCGTCTTAAGGACGGAAACCTTCTACATCCTTTGTAACATATAACGTTAATGTTCTGAACAGTGAGCTAACCGTAAATGAACGGCCTGAAAGAATAAATGAGCGGGTAGATTGGACGTTCCTGCTTCTTCAGAACCATGAGTTCAATTATGAGTGGCTATCACTGCACTGGTCAGTTTGTCGAGGCCGCAGAGATGGATGTGTGGTGGGAGTTGAGTTATGCAGGGCAGTCAATCACGGTATCGCCAAGTTAATCTTTCCATTTCCACCAAGTTATTCTGAACCCGATCCGAATACACACATCTTTCTGTTGCGCCCACTACTCATCAGGTGTCGAAGATTCACTCTCACTAAGGTAGTCATGGATTGGATATCCCATTCTTCGGACGGGCGATAGACTTGAAGAGACGGGCGGTCATTGAAACGCGTTAACATCGTGGCAGACTATCGGGGGAAAAGGCGAAGCATGGGGAATTGGCTCAATTGGATGGTTGTCAGGAAGAAGAATTCAGGACAGCGAATGCCCATTTTGTACGGGGATAGACATAGCAAAAAATTGGTGGTGGGCCACGAGTGTCTTATACTGTAGACCTACTCGTCAGGACTAAAATCGTCTCTGACCCCATGCGCGATCCTAGTCCTGGCGAGTAGACCTTTGGCATGTTTCGTGAAGCAACCGCAAAAATGATCTTTCTCTCTGTACTAATAAGCCCAAGTTATGCATCAATTAAACACATACGACCATACCCACTGGAAAACTCGGGATCCCGTCCGCTCTCCCATAGATAAGCCAGTGAGGGCCAGACTAGTAGTTGGGTCGGTGACGACCAGCGAATCCCTGGTGTTGTATGTTTTTTTTTGGTTGTTTTTCTTTTCCTGTCCATCCGATTGCCCTTTATTTTTTCATTATTTCTTTCCGTCAATCGTCTCGTTGGGTCGAGAATCGTTTGGGCATTCTTGAAGGACTCATGCGTTGCAGGTAAGGTTCATTCAGCCGATTTCTCAAAACCAGCTGGTTCAGCTCTACCACCCGTCGTCTGAATAAACTTCACCAACGGGCCGGAACCCCAAACCTTATTGGTACTACATTGCTGCAGTCACAGTGTCCAGACTGTTTGTTGACGATTGGAGAGTCGTGTTGTTAGGGGAGGAACTTTGTTCAGGAAGAACCATTCAGGAAGGGAGGCAATCACGCACAGACCACGGCCTTGTGTTTGTTAGTTTGGATGGCTCCAGTCCCCCCCTTTTTTTGTGTTTACCTCGATGTTCCTCCCCGTCATTCTCCCTCAAGTTTCTCAAGTCCGCCACTTGGCTTTGGTGTTTGCTACAAAGTCTTCGCTCGCATGGTTGAAAACAACGCTGATAAGTCAATTAACAACGAGATGGTTGCTGGCAGTTTCAAAGCTTGATTGTGGCACTGACAACACAAAACTGGGTAGTAAAACGCCTCGTAAACGCCAAGTATTCCCAGAGACAATGTCATACATAAATTAGGATCCTTGGAGTTGTTGCCACCAATTCCCGACAAACGTGACCCGCCCATAACGCGACGACATGCTTTCTTGACAAGACGCTCATAACACCGTCCTCTTCTCACCTCGCGCGTTCAAAGTACTTTCACAGGAAGTAATCGCCAAGCCCCCTACGGCCTGCGGGGATATGCCGTTGATCGTCTGGCACGGCGGAGAAGATGCTGAACTTTGTGTTTTGGTCGCGGTCCACCGTCATAATGGAGGCTACGTTACCGCAGCGGTAACAGTAGTTGGGTGCCGACCATACTGTTACGACCGACTTTTCGGCGAAGTGGAACTATAAGGCAAAGCCAAGTCAGCTGGCAAGTCTTCTCCAAAATGGCAATCAGTGGAAAGACGACAAACCTTGTAACCCTCATTCACCAGCTGATGCGCTCTTGCAATCGTCGTCAGACCGTTGACGTGGTTGAACTCTGTCGCGACCTTATCTCCGAACAGCCAACCAGCGCCACGTGGACTGACAGCCCATGTGTCGACGTCTTCCGGGTCACTCCACACAAGATCGCAGAAAGCACCCTCGTGCGGGATCTCCTGGGCACGCGCAACAACACGGATCTGGTCAATCGTGCGGATCTCGGGACTGAGACCGCCGTGGACGCAAAGAACGGTACCGTCGACAATAGCGGCAAGAACAAGGAAATCGAACACTTGGCAGCAAGCCTTCCAGACAGAGGCGTTGCCGTACTTTTGCTGGCACTCCTCGTAGAAACCGTAGACTTGGGTGATTTGTCGGGACTCGTGATTACCGCGCACTAGAACAATGCGATCTGGGTATCTGTTGGGGCGAAAGCGTTAGCAGCGTGAATCGAACCAGAACCAGAACCAAAACCAGAACAGGGGGCCTTCGTACTTTGCCTTTAGACACATGAGAAGGGTGAATGTCTCTAAACTGAAGTACCCTCTATCCACAAAGTCTCCGAGGAAGACGAAGCGGGTGTCGGCCGATTGAGAGCCCGTGTTGGCACTGGACTCGGGGGTGTCTTGACTCGCGTCCTTATCGCTTCCAGTCCCACCCTCGCTGTCTGTACTGCTCTTTATCTTCTTCTTGAGGTTTGGATCTGTGATTTCTGTCGGGGGCTCGATATCCTCGGACGTGATGACAGTTGTTGCTGTCTTGGGAGCCTGGACGTGTGTCTCGCCAGGCATGCCACCAGCAACGCGGAAGAGTTCGAGGAGATCGTAGAACTGGCCGTGAATATCACCGCAGATGGTAACTGGCGTAACAACAGGCTGGATGTTCGATTCTGATGACGTGGGGACACAAGTCAGCTGGACAAGTTCCCTTGTCGTGCGCGCCTTTGAACACGGGATTTGTGCGCGCGCGTGTTCCTGACTAGTAGTTGGTGCTCAAGTACCTTCCATAAGAACTTCCTTGACAATCTCGCAGAGCTGCTTCATGACAGGCTCAGGAAGGTAATGACATTGTTTCGCCTCCTCCAACCACTCATCTAGACCGGCTCCGGGACGAAGGTTAGCCGGACCCGGCTTTGGAATGGTAGACATGGTGAATGGTGGTTTCTAATCGGACTCGAGCTTATTGGTAAGCGGGCCTCAAGTGCGGAGGGTTGGCGGGCGGCGGCGGCGCAGCGGGCGAGTATGAATCAAGGGATGCTTGTGTAGGGCTGCGATGCGCAATCGATGGAGTCGCAAGATGAACCGCGGTTCGCAAGGTGTCGTGATCGAGGGGACCTGCTGTCAAACGCAAGGGTCAGGGCTATAATGTTGTTGTCGGGTATGTTGGTTGTTGTTGGTTGTTGGGATGAAAGTCTTTTGAGGATGACGATGATGCCGAGCGCGGGATCTGGATGGTTGTACGTTGATGGGGCTGAAATCGACCTCGACCTCGAACCGTGACCGGGCTGCCACTGGGACTGGCCAACTGCGGTTCGCGGACAGTGGGCGTGCGCCCTGAATGGATTGCGCTGCAGGTCAAATTACGCGCGCATATTGGCGCCGAGAGCTTCCCCCTCGGCCGCCGTGGGGTCTGTGCTTCTCCCTTAAAGTTCTGGATCCCCGGAATTGAGGGGCACCTGGAATGTGGATTTCTTATCAAATCCGATAAGGCTGAGCGGTACCTTAAAGACCAAGCTCCACTCTTCCACTTTCAACTCGCGGCAATCGCATCATTCCTCTTTGTTACCATCCAACACCGCCAGCGCCAGCCGCGCCCTCTTACCAACATCAACCCGACAGCTCGTGTCCTGTCTCTCCATATTATCCCCCATCCCGACACGAGCTCTATCTGGTCCCGACCATCAGTAATCTCTACGCGTGCGCGAGAGCTATTCCCGTCGACCGACAGCTTTTATCAGCCATCAATACACGAACCATCATTCCGCCAACATCGTGACCGGAGCATGAGGCTGTAATTCCTAGATCGAAACTCCGCCCAGAAACTACATATATCTGGACCATTCCAAGCCACGAGAGCTTCAAAACTCAACCATGATGGCGGCGCCCCAGCTACTTCTGCGCAAGCCTAATGGCACCAATGCCGGCCAGACCCCCAATGACGCCCAGAACGCACCCAAGACCAAGGCCCAGCCCGAGGGCGAAAAGGTTGTTGTCCGCAGGCTTCCTCCCCTGCTAACCGAAGAAGAATTCTTCAAAATCCTCGGCGATGAATGGAAGATGGGCCATGGAAAGGTCGACTGGTTTTCATACTGGCCTGGCAAGAGCTCCCAGCAGTAAGTACATCACCACAGATCTTACCAAACCGCTTCCAGTACTTACAAAACGGCGTATGACAGTCCCTCAAGGCCATCTCGACCCTCCCGCGCCTACCTTCACGTTATCAGGAAAGATGACCTCTTAGTGCTCTCACAAGCCGTACAGAATGGCGTTTGGGAGGACGCCAAGGAATCATACAACGACCCGGTCCTGATCCTGCCCCCTACGGTCGAGCTGTCGATTCACAAGAAGATTCCGAGCGACAAGAAACGGTTGGATAACCGCCAAGGCACCATCGACCAAGAGCCTGAATTCATGGCCTTCCTGGAGAGCCTTGCCAATCCCGATGCCCACAAGAACACAGATGCTGCTGGTGAACCGATTGCTGAGGAAACATCAGCCAAGCCGGAAAAGATAACCACCACACCACTTGTCGAATATCTCAAGGAGAAGAAAGCACAGAGAGCCAAGGAGGCTGCACTTGCCAGGAGCGCCAAGCAACATGCCCGACAGGAATCGCAGGGAGGAAAGACTAAGACTGCCACCGCGACTATTACTCTCGAGGAGTTGAAGAAGCGGGCTAGAGAAGCCAAGGGCGAGAAGACGGAGAAGGCCTCAGAGAAACTGAGGGACAATGTCAAGATTTTGACGAAAAGGGGCGCATCTGCTGCAGCGGAAGCCGCCAAGGCTGCCAATACGGTTGCCAGCCAGATCCAGGACAATGCCCGGTCCAGCTCCAAGACTGATACACAGACCAAGGCCGCCCAGAGTTCGTCACAGTCCACCACTCAGTTGACCCCTTCAGGCGACGCAACATCGGAGCTTCCCAAGAGCCGACGGGCAGGTATTGCCGCAGCAGCACGCATTCTACAACGTGACCTGGGCCTCAGCCCGGGCAACGCTCACAGAAAGGCACGTCAGGAGGCAGCAAAGGCTGAGGCTGATGCAAAGGCCAGCGCTGCTGCTAGTGCCAATGCCAATGCCAGTGCTGCCAAAGAAATCGCATCCAGGGAGAAGAAGGAGAAGGAGGCAGCTCCTGCACCGGCAAGCTCTGAACGTTCCTCGACGCCAGCCAATGCTGCCGACTCTTCGGCTGCTGCATCGCCTTCGGCGTCTGCTAGAGGACGAGAGTCAGCCTCCGGAAGAACACGCGGCAGGAGAGGACGAGGTGGGACAACAGAGGAGGGATCAAAGGTAAAGGGAACAGATGGCGGCAAGGAGACCAAACCTGCCGAAGTCGCAGCACCACAACCACCGGTAAAGCCAACAATGATCCTCAAGAAGAGGGACTCCACACAGGCCGCTCCGCCTTCCGCACCCTCAGCACCTTCGACGCCTGTAGTTGCCCAACCACCGGCCTCATCAGCCTTGCAAAAACCCACCACGCCCAAGCAGCCCTCCGCCGAAGGCAGGCAAAGGGGGCGCGGCCGCGGAGGCGAAGCTAAGGAGACCACTCAACCCAGTAGCAACGCCGCAAACACCCCATCTACTCCCGCCCCTACAGGCCCCACCCAAGCCTTCATCAAGCACGCCCACCAAACACAGGGCGTCACCGAGTCAGCACTCCGCGAGGCCCTGCAAGCGTTCGGCGCCATCAACTCGATCGACATGCGCAAGAAGGGCCTAGCCTACGTCGACTTTGCCGATCCCGAGGCATTAAAGAAGGCCATAGCCGCGAGTCCCGTAACGATTGCGCGGGCGAGTGTTACGATTCTCGAGAGGAAATCGGATACCGATAAGAAGGAAGGTAGCGGTAAGGACAAGGACAACGAGACTGCTGCTCCCGAAAATGCGGCGGCAAGTGCACCAGTGGAAAAGGAGAAGGCGGTGCCAGAGAAGGAAAAGGAGAAGGCACCAGAAAAGGAAAAGGAGAGAGAAAAGCGCGATGATGAAAGAAGAAGAGGAAGAGGAAGAGGCAGAGGACGCGATGGCGGCGGCGGTGATAAGGACAAGGAGAAGGAGAAGGGCGACAAGGCCGAGAAGGGTGACTCCAGGGGAGGAGGCGCAAAGGGCGATGGCCCTAGTGTTGGAAAGGAAACCGCTCCTCAGGGGGGAAGTGGTTTCGATCGCCCTGTTAGCGCACCCAAGGCCGAGAGAAGCAATGGTGGTTCTGCTGCTGCTGCTGCTACTGCTTCTGCCCGACCCACCTCAGCCCAGGACAAGGGCGAGAAAGACAAAGAGAACGACAAGGGTGAGAAGGGCGAAGGCGATAAGAAGGGTGAGAATCGCCGTGGCAGGAGACGCGGCGGTAGAGGACGGGGTGGTGGTGGTGATAAGGAGAAGGAGAAGGAGAAAGATGGCGGTGGTACGAAGAAGGCCGAAGGTGGTGGTTCTGGTCAGGCGGCTCCGGCTTCGTGAGGTTAGGAACGCGGAAGACGTTCAGTAGCGCGACGTTGAAGGGAAAACGATGAGGAAGGGGAAAGGGCATGATTAGTTGAGATGAGCGAACTTTAATGAATGACAGCGTATGATCAACGTTCTTCTGTGCTTGGTTGGTTGTATTCACTAAGCTTGAAGTGTGGTTCAACATACGGCTACCGCCGCGCAGCTGTAAGGATGAGTTTCAACAGAGCACAGAACAGCGAAAACATAATTCCAATGGCTTCAACTGCTTTGTCTGCAGTGGAGATAAGTCGACATACACATCCATACTTTGCAAGCTAAGGCACGTTATTTCCACTCCGAGTCTGGTTCGGAACAAAGCCAGGTTCTTGACACTCTGTATTACGCTAAACTCCAGTCTCCTCCAGAAGTCTCATCCAACAAAAAAGGATGAAATCTTTCCAACGCCACGTAGTATGCTACTATCATTCAGCCCATACCATTCGTCCATCAACGATTGCTGTCGGATCCGTGATGGGTTGATCCGATGAGGGGTATTTGAACTCGCAGGCATGAGCGAAACTGATATCAACTATCCATAAATGGCCACATCAACCATCCGATCCTATCCATTGCCTCAACTGATATCCCCAATTTTCCACCCATCTCTAACTACCAAACTAACCATACCTCCGATATCCCTCCCTACCACTCTGCATGCCTACGTTCTTTTTCACGGTTTCCCACTGCCATCACGGCCTTTGTTCTGAAGCCCACAGTCCAACATAGATCCTGCGATAGCCAGGAAGGTGATGGGGAGAATGAGAGAGAAAAGATGTCTGTCTGGGGATACACTAATTTCGTATTCGTTCCGCTAAAAGTGGCAACAGAGGAGGAGAAGCAAATTGCAGATAGTCAAATGGAAGATTTAACAACGGTGTGTCCTGCCTGAAGACCCAATCCCCGGGCAACAATCCTGCAAAAGTACTCACCATGACCTTGTTCAAGTCAACCCATACCTCATCAATCACGCCAACAATTTTTTTTGCAAATGCCGTCAGCAACAACCTCCTCATCAAAGCCTCAACAAGACACTCAACCAGAACCCGGTCTCAACACCCTCTTCAAAACCGTCATAGGAGCCACAGTAGGCTCAGTAACCCTCCTCCTTGTCATCATCTTGATCGTCTGGCTTCTTCAACGAAGGAAAAGGAGAAGGAGAGAAGAACACGAATCGACCATCAAATCAGAGCAAGCCCTCCAGTCTACAAACGGAACCGACACTACCAACCCATCAGAATTAGAACAACCAGACCCCAAGGTTGTGGAGCTAGAGCAGCCCAAACAGAAAGTAGAGCTATCCGAGAAAGGAATATGGCATGAGAGGGCGGAGCTGCCGACCAAGGCAAATGTATTTGACTTAGATGTTTTGCCTCAACGGTGGGACATGGAGGAAAAGGACGATACCTCGACGGATGTAGGGAGCCCTGGGAAGGAGAGGTGAGGTTGTAGAAATTTTCATGAAGAGGTGACCATGTAGTCATGACGTCCAATTAAGCGTCAACCAACTGATGTCAAATTAAGCTTCAGCCATCTGATGTCCATTTAAGTATGCATTCATCTGATGTAAAATTAAGCATACATCCACCTTCCATCCAACAAACATTTCAACTCGCCCAACAACGTCGTCGTTTCGTCCCGTCTCTTTGTCCGTGAAATAAGATGAATGAATGGCGGCACGGAAAGTGCGGCACGGGCCGTGACAAAGACGAACAAAGAACGATCCAACACAAAGAAATATGCAATAAAGAAAGGTCCAACAAGGTTTACCAACAAGGTTTACTAACAAGGTTCGCCAATAACAAAGAAGAGTAAACCAACAAGCATCGACGACCGCCAGCAAGCATCACCAACAAGCTTCATCGAGGACAAAGAAGGACGAACCAACAAACTTCTCAACAAGCATTACCGAGGACAAAGAAGGACGAACCAACAAGCTTCACCAACAACCAACAAGCATCAACAACAACTAACGAGGTTCACCAACAAGCATCACCGACCATAAAGAAGAAAGGACTAACAAGCGTTACCAACAAGCTTCGCGAACAAGCTTCACGAACAAGCTTCATCAACAACCTAAAAGCATCCCGTCACTAACAAGCCTAACCAGATGAATACGCGATACGAATGCGCGATACGATCCGGAAAGTGCGGTACGGACCGTGGCGAAGACAAACAAATAAGCATCCCCAACAAGCATCACGGCCCGCAAAGGAGTGGAAATCAACGAGTGTGCGCAAAACCTTGAAAACCTTAAATTGACTCCATACCGCCGCCCACCGTTTCCGAACCTTTTCTAGACTACCTATCTATATAACCCATTCGTTGCAAAACATGACGCATTTTTTGTCCGCCCATCCGCCCATTTCGAGTACATAACATAACATCCGCTCCAAGTACATAAACACTCGTCCCATGTCATGAGACAGCTACCATCCATCCATCCATTACACGTCCTACTCGTCCAATCAATCCGCCCCATGATGACAAAAGAGATAAGCAAGAAACAAAACGGGAGTATGGGTATTGAAAGCAATGTTCTACATGATTTTTAGGGGCGCAGGGGTATAATGTGCTTTTATCCAAGAGAAGGCGAAACTGAAAAAGGCAAGTGTGAAGAAGTAAACAAAAGAAACAGAAGAGAAGTCTCAAAGGCGTGAGCCGACGAGGTATGGGATGAGATCATGGAGTTGCAACCCGACCCGACCCGGGCCCGGCGCCGATGCCGATGTCGATGCGGAACGAGGTGGAGCCCAGATCCCGACAGTGGGGATCCCGAAGTGGAGTCACCGGCCGGTAGGTCAGGCACTGGGATTGTCCTCCATCGCCATGGTCACCGTGGTAAGGTGCGATAAGCGGATGAGACTGACACACAGTGATCATTGTGGGTTTGACACATGGTGTGATGAGGCTTGTGTGGGTCGGTGTGTGTCGGTGACTCGGTGTGGTGACAGTGGTGCTGGAGACTGAAGAACGTTTCGGCAAGGAAAAGTCCCGGTCGGCGGAAAAGAGAGGGGAAAAAGAAGGAGAAAAGAAAGTCGTTTCGAGTTCCCGTCTTGGCCTTGGCCTCGCTTGGCCTCGGTCGGAACCTGACGTTCCTTGCTTCCTTCCTTCTCCTTCCTTCGCTTCTTCCTTCCCCAAACCTGCGTTCCTTCCCTAGCCCACCCGAACCCGATGGACCGATGTCCCACCTTACCCCTTGGCTAGGCCGAATGGTCTGCCCCTCGATTCCCGAACGGAAAAGGACGCAAGTCGACCGATTGGGGATGGCGGGGTTGGATGGTTGGACGGCTGACAGGGGGTTCGGGAAAAAAGAATTTTTCTCCGTCCAAAAAGAGAACAAGAAGCGCCAGGAACGAGAAGAGAATCCTTGCCGGGGTGTGCAGGGCGCGATCGTGGGGCCAGCGTGTTCTTGTGTTTTGTTTGGAGGGGAGGATGCCGTTAGGCCTGGGCCTGAATGGCGGCAGTGCCTGAATGGGTGCTACCGCTGGCGCGCGGCAGACTGCTTGCTGTCCTGTCAATCAGGCACAGAGAGAGGGCGGTGCAGCGGTGCTAGCAGACCCCTGGAAGGTCCGCTTGTTTGCTTGCTGCCCACGCGCGAGCCTTGCTGACCAGCCAATTTCGAAAGTCCAACGAAAACGAGGTGCCTTGCAGGAGACGACAGCCCAATCTGTCGCCGGGTGCAGATGCAGATCCGAAGACTGCCAATCGGGGAAGGGGATTCGAAAGGATGTGATGTAATGTTTGGCATGCAATGGTAAAAACGCAGAAAAAGGGTCTCAGCTGCAGCGAAGCAACCAAAAAGAGAAGGCAGAAAAAAAAGTATCCAAAGACGGGTGTTGTTACAATGGGCATGGCTTTTGCTGATGGTCGTGGCGATTGATCGAGAAACTTATTGCCTCCGCGGCATCTTTGCGCTAGCGATCGCCTGCTGGTAACGGTAGTCATCATCGGCGGCATACCGGCTGTCAACGTAGCCAGCAGGCGCCTGAACATAGACCGCTGGATGATGTGCCACTGCCCGAGGAGCGGCAGAGCTTGGCTCGCGGATGCTCGCGTACTGCGGTGCCGGATAAGAGGGCGCATTATAGGAGTAGCCATCGTAGACATCTCTCGCGGAGACAACCTGAGGGCCTGGAACTTGTGGTCTGGGTGCACCGCGACCAGAAGATTCAATGTAGCTATCACGCTGGTTGTTCCGTGGCTGGCCTCTGATGGTGGCCGGCGGGAGAGATGGGAGAGACTGGCTGCTGCTCTTGGCATCGCTGTCGTCGCCCCGGGTGCGGAAGCGGCTGCGGAGACGCTCCTTCTCCTCGTCAATGACCGGTCGTTCGTGTGCCAGTGCCAGTTGTCGCTCCCTCTCTAGCTGTCGCTCCCACTCATTGTCCATGTCCAATTTCTCGTGTTCTCTATGTGGAGCGCGTCGGCTCGAGCTTCGGCGAGGTCTCCTGTCATCCGATGAGTCGGATGGCGGGGGCATAGACATACTCTTGCGCCGAGGTCTCTTCATCTTTTCGGAATCGACGGATTCGCTCGACTCTTTGGGGTCCTTTAGGTCCTTGGGTTTCTTGGCGTCTTCGAGCTCCCGCAGCTTCATGTTTTCCTCCTTGAGCTTGGTGTTCTCGCTGGTAAGATCCTTGTTCTTTTGCACTAGCTCGGTATTCTTGGACTTCAGCTCGGTGAGCTGATCGGATAGGACCTCATTTTCGTTCTGTTTCGCGTCCAGCTGTGCTTGCAGTGTAGCCTCACTCACAATGACCTCCTTGTGATCGACCTTGAGCTGGATGTGAGATGCTTGAAGTCGTTCAAGTTGTTGGATTTTGGCCTGGAGATCTTTGATCTTGTCGTCCGCCTGCGTCAACTCATTCTTGAGGCGCAAGATCTCGCGAGCGTCCCGACGGTCGTCATAATCACGGGGTGTGTAGGTACGATCACTGTTGGGAACACCGCAGTCGCTACCACTCAGAGAACCGACTCCGGAATCGCTCCTTTGGTGATCGGAGTAGTGGGATGCACCCGAAGGGGAGTCGTCCCGGAATCCAACCTTCTTGTGGGACATGGCTGCTGCGGGCGTCGTAGTAGCCTTGAGTGCGGGTAGGTAGGTAGCTGTAGCTGTAGCTGTAGCTAGCTGTAACCGTAGGCGGAAGCGTATGTAATGGTAAGTTGATGATGGAAGGCTGTAGGGTGTTTTGACCAGAAGCAGCAGAGTGCAAAGATGTGTTGTGTGCTGATTTGACGGCGCGAGGAGGGACGGTGCTGCAGAGGTGCCCGACTGGTTATATTATAAAGAGAGAGTGGGAGAGGAAAGGGTTGCGGGTAAAAAGAGACTGAGGCAGGGGGGATGGGAGGCCCGCGCCGAAATTGGGTAACGGGCAAAAGACCAGGGGCCAAGGACAGACTGCGGCCAGTCTGACCAGGACTTGTGTGGCAGGGGGTGCAGAGATGCAAGTAGACTCGGTACTTTGCGCGTAGAAGAGGGTACCTCTGCTCAGTGACGTCCAGGGGCGGGACGGCGGATGACAAGGCTATGCCGGCAAGATTAGGAATGCTGATGCTGCCCCTGTTCTGTTTGGTTGGGTTGGGCCTCAATGGCACCGAGAAGCCAGTCCGAATCCCGGAATTGGGCGAATAAGCGGAGCTGGAAGCCGAGGGTATAAAGCACCGATGGTATGAAGTCCTGGGACAGGAATGAGAGAAAAGATGCCTGGTGGAATGGGTGGAAAAGATGTGTGTGTCTCACCGTCGTCACCCGGGAGACCAGAACGTTTTTATTTTGTTTTCTCTCGACTGCGGTGCCTCGAGGCAAACTCAAGCCATGGGCCAACTGCTGCCTTTTCCACTGCGCAATCCACCAAGCAAGCCCAGTAGTCAGAAAACACAACGGAAGGGGGGTATGGATTCGCACTACGACCACACCTTGGATAACAAAAGGTGGAAGCCGGGGCAAGAAGATGGCAAAAGGAAGAGATGGGAAAGGGTGGTGACAGTGGGGAACCATGCGGAACAGGATGGTCCAGGACTGGGCAGAAGCCAGGACTCTGGCCAGGTATCGACTTGTACCCAGAACTCGGGGCTGTAGCTGTGGAGTCGCAATCCAGGCAGCTCGCGCCGGCTACCAACCACGAGGCTCACCTTGGTGACGAAAAGGGAAACAAGGTCATGTAGGTACTGGCTACTTGCATCCCTGTAATCTCATGGGGATCCATAGATCGGCGGTCCATGTCGGACCTTGAAAAGAACCCAAGCATGGCGAGGCAGGGTCGGGAAACACAGCAAACACTGCATGTGAAGGTCAATATATCCAATTGCCCCCATGAGCAAAGGAGCATAGGAAACACTGGGCATCAAACAGGAGGCGATTCTCAGCTCACCATGTTCACCTCCAGGGGCAACTGGGCCGTAACATCACCGCAAGGCTCCGACAAGGCTAGAGAAGCAAAAGCGGTGATCAGGGTAGGTAATATAGGTGAGAAAATCCACAGCGGCACAGCCACACTCTCCCGTCCCTGACACGTCCGGCTTCTGGCTTTCACCAAGGCGTCTTTTGGGATAATGGTCAAAAGTTGGAAGCAGGTTGGTCGTTTGCCATGACAGACGTGACGGCCAAGACAGGTCTAACAGGACGACAGCGACCAAGTGTCGAGTCGGGCATGTCCTGCTGGCGACTATCGGGCTCTTCGTTTGCCTGGCTGCATTTGCGGAAATTTGATGCTCGTTTCTTTCTCGTGAGCGTGCTCATCTTGTGGGTTTGCGTGTCCTGCGCGAGTCCTGGATTTTGCTTAGCCATTTCCCTAGCCTCAGAGGCTTAGTTTGACCGTTTCAGTGATCTGGCGAACCAGAAGACTGGCGAAGGGGGTGCGTATAGGTGTGCTGAGTGCGGACTGGCCATCAGGAAGCATCGGGCGGCGGACGCAGCGGGCAGGACGAGAGTGGGCCTGGGTGGTATGTGGATGCCCATCTGTATGGGCGGATGGATAGGTAGCTGATGGGGGACCGTCCGTTTGCTGATGGTTTGTGTCGCCATCGATGTGCCCCTTGTGGTTCTGTTGGGGGTAGTCCATGAGCCCATTGCCCAATCCAGCCTTCTCGCTGCGCTCTCGATTCCGAAGCACCAGTCAGGAAGTGCATGATGAGGCGAGCGACAAAGGGAAGCGCGGCTTTGGATTTGAAGCTATTCGTCCGGTCGCGCAAACAGACGTCTGACGGGCGCGGACAAAGCAGGGGAAAGGGGGGACTTTGGTGAGACGTCTCCTGGCTATTTCTGGCCCACGATGCGCGGCTGTTGGATACGCCGTGACTCACGCATTGCGCACCTTTATTATGCGTGCAGTGATGCGTCCAATGTGAGATGCAGGACCCAGAAGGAGTCGAGGGAGTCCAAAAAGACCCCTTCCCTATGCCCACAAAGTGAGAAGGTCTCGGACGGAGAATATCAAACCTTTTTTGTCTTTTTGATTGTTTGACTGTACGTGTCCTGATGAAATTTCAGATGCGTCGTCGCCCATTGGAGCCATTGTCCTTGTTGTCACTGGCGTCGTCCCTTGTCTCGTTTGTGAAGCGTCGCACGAGATTATCGCGAGATCCGGGCTTCCTGTTACGCTTTGTTTTGTTTACTGTTTCTGCCAAAGAGGTTTCTGATGGGCGGTCGTTGAGGCTTTCAATCCATGCTCATGGGCGATCTTGGTCGCTCGACTTTTGTTGGCGATTTGTGCCAAAGGCCCAGATCGGCTCAAACTTTTTACAGTAAAAGTTTGAATATTTAGTTACTCCCTCTCATCTGCAGGCGAGTAAAAGGGGTAGATCGATGTAACTATACCGCGTTAGCGCTGCATTTAACTGGGGGGTGGCCAATCTTACCTCTTTTCAATATAGTTGGCCAAGGCCTTCTTACTACCTTATTAAAACGGCCTGAAAAATAAGGTTGAACCCCGCACAAGGCTAGAGTTGACTTACATTCGGATTTACACAATAAACACCAGCCAAAATACGTCCCAATCCGAAAAGATAAGCGCCCAAGACCTATATCTCACCCCCTAAAACGGTTCGAATATTATACTATTATCGAATATACTAAATATCGAAGGTAGGGAGTAATATAGCGGTCTTAATAATATACTATTACAACCCTTCGATAATATTCTTAAGCCGCCTAATAATAATAATAAGCTACCTCCCTTCCCTACCCTCGATGATAATAAAGTATATACCTAGCCCACCTTTCTCGAAAGTCAACCTCTCGATAATAGCTAACTTCTTTACCCGGCAGACTATAATTAAATTAATAATAGTTAACCGGTTAGAATCTATTATAATATTATAACCGCCTCCCCAAATAATGCCTAACCGCTTTAGAATATCGTATAAGATAGGGAATCTTTATAGGCTATACCGCCTCTACCTCGCCCCTAGAAGAAAAAGCGCTAAATTAAACCCCCTACCCCTAAGAAGAAAAAGAAGCGTATTAATTAGACTAATACTATAACGGCTACTATAATAATATAGTTCCTTAATTGTAAAAAGAGGAAGATATTCAACTCCACTTAGCAAAAGGACTTTACCCCGGCATAGGAGGAGGTGAAAAACAAGTATAAGGAGGCCTAAGACGAATATACTTAGACCGTAAAATATATTAAAACTAAATTCAATACTAAATAACAGCGGTATCGCAACTAAAAAAAAGCTCTCTCTATATCTAACGCTTCGCTCAACCCTAATACTAAATTACCCGAAATATCTATATAGAATTGGGAGGCCTTTCGTAAGTAGAAGAATACTAAGAATTACATAGTCGATTAGCTTATAAAACAACCACTTAGTAACGTAAAAGTATATTCTAAGGTATTCTTTCGTACTAAGACTTCTAGGAACGATATTACTAAACCGAGAGATTTATAAGCAAATAAACTGCTTAATAATAGTATTAATTTTAATAGTAATAATAACAATAGAAGGAAGGAAGTCGTCTCGTCTAACAATAATAATAGAGACGATAACGAAGTCAAGGAGGTTACCCCGCCCGCAAAGAAGTTTACTAAAGCGTAATAATATAGGAGGAATATAAATCCTACATTAACCCCGCTACTAAAAGGCGAGATTCCCCTCGTCAATATAAATTCTAATACTATTAATAATAGTAAGAAAAGAGGGGAAAACGTAATCGAATCGCTTAATTCGTCGATAGAAAAGGCGGCG
This sequence comes from Neurospora sp. CHS-2018c, assembly GCA_009806235.1. Taxonomy (NCBI): domain Eukaryota; kingdom Fungi; phylum Ascomycota; class Sordariomycetes; order Sordariales; family Sordariaceae; genus Neurospora; species Neurospora sp. CHS-2018c. The sequence goes on from RAPC01000017.1 coordinate 55,445, forward strand.
GCTTTATTATAAACCCCCAAGGTAATTAGATTTAACAATATTACCCTCGCAATCAAAAATCTCCAATATAAATTCGCTAAATTAGAGGAGGATAAAATAATAAACTATATCGATTATCTCGTAAATTACCCTCTCTTTACTAATATATAGTTGAAATTGAATAAAAAAATAAAGGAGGGGTATATTAATAGGTAAAAGTAAGAAGGGGAGGGGTAATTAAATAATTTACTAGATTATTATATATATATTTGATTTTACGATTTCTAGTAAATAATCTAACATTTCTAGTATTTTAGTAAATAATCTAGTATTTCTAATATTTTAGCAAATAATTATACATATCCAATAATCTACAACCTCCCCTCCTCTCCTCTCCCCATACCTTCCTATACTTCATTACTCTATATACTATATTATTTCTTCTTCCTTTTCAAATAGTCTTACCAATTATACTACATCAACTATAATACCCTTTATTTAATATAATTAGAATATATACCTCTTACGACCCGCCGCGCCTTCGACTTCGCTTATTTTATCTATTTCTTTTTATTCTAATTTAAAAGGCGGGGTTATTTAATATACTTCAAAAGCAAGTTATAAAGTATAATTACTACGTATACTACCCTTCGCTAATTATTAAAACTATATTCGAAAGGCATTACCCTTACAATCTTCTATCGCCGTTTTAAATAACCAAAGACGTATTCTATAATAATATAAATACAAATATACCGTAAATTGTATAATTTTTTAGAGTTTTTTAACTATACGTCTACATTCCTCTAATTTTAAAAATAGTATTTAATATTTAAAAAGGGAATTACAATACCTTACCTTACGCTAAACCTAGTATTTATAACGTAGTACCGATCTCGAAGGATACGAAACGAACGCGAAAAAGCCTAATTACAAAGTAAAGTATTATTTATCGACCCCTCTACTCCCGCTAGTACATACGTAAAGGAGTAGTCGAATTTAACAGTAACAAATACGTTTTAGAATATATTACCCTTATAATTATACTACTTCAACTAATTAACCCTCTTTATAAAAATAGTAATATAAATACTATTAATTATACTAATATAACTATTAAAGGTATTCAAATTAGAGTCCAATTTAATATTAGAATCCAAGTAATTATTTAATAGCAGCTATATATACGCCGCGTATAACTATTCGAACCGGACGAACATATCGTTCATAATAACAAATACTATACTCTAACTAATTTAGAACTTATATGAAGTAGTTCGTTAAAATTCGTAATGGGTAAGTATATATAGAAAGACTATAAACTTTTAATATATTATTTAGTATCGATTAGCTTCCAGACCGGTATAGTCTTAAAGCTATTGCGCTAGCAAATCGAAAGTAAGTCGATTTATTCGAAAGAGTTATTTAAATTAAATTGCAAATCTATAATAGATTTTATTAACTAACCGTCTAGTATAGTCTATACTATAATATATAGCTTTAAGAGCCTTCCTCTCCTTTATACTAAAGATAATATAAATAGCGATTAATATTACAAATATAAATATAATTCGATTAATACGACCCGGGTCTATATCGAACCGATTTTGACGAATACGATTGTATAGCAGTTATAGTATACTAGAATTCTAGTAATTAGGAATATAAGGTTCGAATACGGCTTAATAGATATAACATTCATCGATATAATAGCCCTACTTATATTATACATCTTGGCACGGAAATATATGAAAACTTGTAAAAATACTTAAACTTCTGGGTCTCCTCTACTTCTGGGCTCTGGTAGAAAACACGTCGAAAAACACTAATTTTCTAGCTATTTTGCCGATCTTTAGCCCTATTTGGAAGGTGGTATGGCCTGCATTAGCGGGTAACCTCTGTCGGTAACCCTAGTTCAAATTTGGGCGAATTTCCCAGCGTTTCTACTGCCCAAACTAGTTAGTCCAGAAAATAAATCGATCTTGGCGACAAAACCCCCTGTCTCTTTCAAACTGTTGACAGGAAAAGTTTGAGCCGATCTGGGCCAAAGTGTGGAATGAATGAGAGTTCGGGTGTGACGCTGAAAATGTTGGATGAAAAAGATTTTCTGGGTTGTGCCCGAAGTGTGGGTGACAACGGGCAGGAATGGGTGACTTTTTTTTTTGGTGGACGCCCCTCCTTTTTTGCTCAGTGGAAGGTAGCGTCCGCTGTCCCGTCCCAAGTGCCCCTCCTCCGCTAGGTGAGTCCCGCGGATCCACACCGTGAACCGCGATGATCAGGAGCTCCACTGCACCCTCCTTCCTTTCCTTCCTTTGAAATCTTTTGAGGAAAGAGAGGGGAGAAAAAAAAATGAAGCCGTCGCGTGTGTCTTTTGTGCAACTGCAAATCTCGCGACCTGACCCCTTTCAGCCCATTCTCGCTTACACAAATCATCCATCATGGGCCCCTGTCACCACACGCAAACGGGATGCTTTTCCTCTGATTGTGGCTTGCCCGGTACGCCCAAGTCTCGGCTGGTTCTCGTCAGTTTTTCTTCGACGCGGTTCCAAATGTCGCGACGGTCATTCGGAGGCTTACACCTTTTTTTCCTCTTCTCAAAAGGTGAGGTCGTATCAGCTAATCTGGCGCGGGTCAGTCTAGCGCATCCGGATTCGAGCTGTCGCTACTTGGATTCATCAGATTGGCAGAAAGGCGCGCGTCAAAGGCCAGCTGCCACGGCTGCTACTGCAAAAGAAAAGAAAAGCGCTGTCACGGGGTTCACTTGATGCGGTCGATGGCTGCTCCCGTCTTCAAGGTTGCCATGCGATGCACTCCCACAGTCTGGTGCCCTGCCAATCTGGGGAGAGGGATGCAAGTCATACTGTTAAGCTCCCGTGTTCGTCCTCTCGGTCTCCAGTCAACCAGTCTCCATCCGGGCTAACCTTTACGAGCTGTCGAGGTGAGCGAGGGTGCCCGGCTCTCCCCGCAGCCCTATGAAGAATGGAGAATGGTTTGGTGGAGTTTCGGACGGGAGCCAAGAACGACTCCGAACGAGTCCACCAGTGCACGACGGCGACGTGCTCCACCCGGGGAACAAGAAGCACGCAGGCGACAGTGGCAGTGTCCACTCGGGGGGTTCCATGGTCCACCATCGTCATTCCTCCACTCCAGTTTTCATCGTCGCCGTCGACCGCACCATTGAAAGCGGGGAGTGGGATGCTACCTACACCACGGCCTACGCACTCATCATCACCACCAAACCGCGGTCGCTTGCCGGTTTTACTGGTGAAACGAGACGAACTGTCAGTGTCAGGTGTCGGCATGGGACCGATAGACTGACTTGACGCACCGCAATAGTGGCAGACGGGGGGTGCAAAGAAAGCGTCGAGGCGACCAGGGAAAACGCCGGGAGAGTGCCGAGGAACAGCCGCCATCTTCTATAGTCTACCCAGAGATATACTAACTATGCAGTATGTACTGCTCCATGTTTGTCAGTCCCTCATCTATCTCTCGGTCTACTCCCGTCTATCCGCCACCGGCTTCCATATTATTCCATCTAGTTTGATGCATTCGCGCATTTGCGTCCTTGGCTTCCATCTACTTGTTTCAAGTCTGCAATATGCAATCCCCAACTCACCTCGTGGTCCTTATGAGCTCACACCTTTTCAAAATCTCTTCAGGTCATACAAATGAAGACGATGTGGAAAGGTGTGCAATTCAGGACGTCTGACTGGCTCCCCATCTCGACCGGCCGTCACAACCTGAGGACACTCTGCCGGCTGTAGAGGTACATGACAGGAACATGACCTTTAGCAGATCAGCCATTTTCAGGAAAGTGGAAAGACTGACAAAAGATGGAGGGGAGGGTCTCCCACGGCCGACATCGCACACCCCCTTTTTGGCAACTTTCGATCAAAGTTGGCCATTTGATAGGCCCGCTCGAGTGGGTGTGATGGCCATTCCCGGAAGCCAAGATCAGAGGGGGAGGTGGAAGAATTGCGTGAAAATCCAGGCTGAATTGCTCATTCGGACACTCTCTGCTGATAAGAAAGATAGCAGACGGAATATCGGCTCACCAAAGACCTGGAGGTTGTCACCATCTTTTAGTCTTCCCGCATTTCTTGTTGAGGCCGGCGATTTCATATCGTCCCCAACGAATTCTTCCTCATCCATTCTACGACTGCGCAAAGAATGCGCAGTTCAAAAGGTGCGACTCCCTATTCTCATCACCTGCCTGTCTTCTGTCCGCATCCGTCGGCGGCCACGATGTCGACCTGGCTTCGGAGATACACTACGCCGCCAGCCGGCCGTTTAGATTCGATCCGACACGCAAAAAGCAAGCAACGACCCTGACAAGCCTTCGATCACGATGTCTTGCACTTCTCACTTTCTCTGTCATGCCATTTTCCCGTTCTTCGCGTACAACATGTTTACCTCGCTGTGTGCGGCCGATAAATTTGCCCATGCAAAGCTCCATCGAGACAAGCAAAGAATCCTTTAACTACACCATCGGATCGAGAACAAGACATGTTTGCGCATTACCCCGTTCGAACAGTCCCTCCATCGGATGGGGTTGAAGAAGGCGGCAGTTCGCCAAGCCATCTCTGCCTAGCGCCAACAGGGGGGTCTCCGACCACTTCCAAGAATCGACGATAACTTTATTGATCCTTCGCCCTTCGTTGTGATCACAAGAGTTCTTGATAACTCTGTTGGTGGCTCCCTCACCTTAAAAGCAACGCTTCTACTCTCCGCCATGTCACTTTGTGAGCAGAAAGGTGAGGAAGCCTAGAAGATTGCCGACGGGAAATACAGCCTTGTCTCGTCTCGTCTATACGCTTAATCAATCCTCGGCTTCTTGCTTTGTTTCGATCCCTTGTCACCTAAACGGCGATGCATATGTCCGCGAGATCTCAGCTACATCGAACAAGGTAAAAAGAATGCTCATTGTCTGCCTAATATGCCGAGGCTCTTCCATGTTCCACTTTCTAGCAAACTACCATGTTGGTATCCGCTTCTGGAACTATATCGCAGGCAGAAAGCCATGAGACAGGCAAGACAGGCAGCCTCGGATCGGATATATGATATGAGATGCATGCAGAAGTCTAAGGAGGGATGTGTCTTCCCCTCACCTAGGTAAATCGCTTCAGCGGAAGCCTTCCGCAAGCCATACACAGGACAGCCATTCATAGGCAAGGCTATCTAAGCCATCCATATGCCCACGTTCGGATAGGTCTAGACTATGTCGCCACTCAGGCAGGAAATATGCAGGGATCACTTACAGAACTACTAGTGTTAGTTGTTGGTTGTTGAAGATCAGTTCTGGCTTACAGGCCAGAAGGGTTCACGATACTCCACAGGCGAACGTGGAGGATCGTCAGCGTCAACTGATGGTATGTCGTTTCATTTGCTTCTATTACTCGAACTACACTACACTAGCTGAGTTTCTTGCATGAGGCAAAGACAAAAGTGAAAAATTGAACCTGCAAGTCAACTTCTTGTGATGATCAAAGTTTCGGAGGTTCGGAAGGCTTTCTCTCTTTCCACTTTCTCACCTTCCTCGTCTTTCCTCCTCCTCCTCACCTCCTCACCTCGTGCCCCGCACAAAGTACACTCTACATCTTCACATCTCATCCATCAATCCAATCCCAACGCGTCTCCCGCCATCCACATCCTCATCGCCTCTGCACATCTCCTGCAGACAACCAAACTCTCACTTCCATCTGAAAAGCGACAAGTCGCTTGCTTTTGTGCATTTCTCCTGCGTCTTTGTATGCCACCCAATCTGCATGCGTATGCGTATGTTTCCGTCGCATCCCACATCTTGTCAGTTCTGCGTATCGATGTATGTGTAATTGTCCCTTTTGTACCTGCGTGCGGGATAAATACGGTAGATTGTACTGGAATAAAGTTCACACCCGTACTTGCGAAGAAAGAAATTCGTGACAAGTGGATGCCAAAAAGGAACACGTTTCTCCCAAGTCACGGACATAATTTATCATTAAGCCTCAGGCGGCTTCCCAAACTGTCGTAGAAAGCATCTAGACATCTTCACAAAGTAGACAAGGTACCTCTACCAGGCAACGGCCTCGTCAACCCCTCGTCTCATTGCCCCTCCTCGGCGGGGCCTCCCGCTCTACTTATCACTTATCATCAGCAAGTACGACCCTTTTGTCACCTCCCAGGTCGCGCCTTCCTTTCAAATCCAGACCACCCAGATTGGAACCACCACTGCAGCTTGAACCGCAAAAATTTTGTACTTTACAGATTGAATGGTTATGATTGGCTGTTGTCATTGCAATATCTTTTTGCTTCGCATCGATGCCTTGCTGTTTCCCTCAGTGTCTACAGGTACCTGTTTACTTCTTTTCCACGGGAACTTGGAGGGGTGTATCTTGTGTGGTTTTCTTTCGGTGTAATCAGGTCTTAACGCTAATATGAACAAGTCTTCATTCGATGCTTCAAAACTTCCTTCCCTTTGTTTCATTGTCTATCTGATTCCCAGTCTTACCGCATTAATTCATCCGCGCAAGAGTCTCTGTATGTAAAAGTTTTCGGTCTGCTGTGGTGTATCTTCGGGCATCATCCAATTGATTTCTCATGATAATCATTGTTGAGAAAGTCAATCTACGATACATCCAAATTGGGCTCGAAGTGAAGTGAGATGGTATCGAAGCTTTAGTTGTGACCGGAATGAGACTGATCGATCTTATCGGCAACCAGATAACAGATTCTGATTCTTGCAAATGCTGTGTAAAGTGTAGCGTAAATGTAAGTAGGTAAGCCCAAATGCCAGTTTCTGTGTGCTCTAGTCTTCGGTTGGGGCCGAACAGGTCGAGCGAGTGGTTGGGTTCTTTGCGATACACAGCGTGATACGGCTACGCATGGGAACGCATCGTCACGCACCGTAACGCATGGCTTGAAAAGGAAATACCAAATCGGGTAATCCGTGAAGAAGTCACAACTTGTGCATCATGGGTTTCGTGTGGTCGATGGCCGCTCGATGGTTTACATGTACACGATGCCGGTACATGATGAGGAGCTCACGGGGTTGAGACTTGGGGGGAGAAAAGTAGGTAGGTAACTGGGACTGACCTTGGGAATTTAAAAGTGTCTATGTGGTCTATCGTATCGTGCTGTATGTTGTAAGGTAAAGAAGTGTGAGATATTTCAACAAGCCTCCCCGGTTGTGCCTCTCCTGCTGCACGCCAAATCCAAGATGTGAAGAAGAGAAACGAAATGTAAATGACAAAAAAGGGTATCGTCGTCATGAAAGTTGTCGTGAAAGTGAAAATGAACCAAACCCAAGTGCACCACAAGAATAATCGTACAATCCGCCGTTAGATCATGAAAGTGTAAACTAAGGAGATTTGTGAGTGAAAGTGTATCGGAAGCCATGATATCGTCAGATGAGGAAACCGCTACCACCCCGACCCTCAAAAGCGGGCAACCCTCAGCCTCCGCTCCAACTCCAGAACCTGAGCAAGCTGCTCATTCTCCGCCCTCAGATTCTCATTCTGGGTCCTGAACGCCTCGCTCTGCTGCGTGTGGATATCCAGGTTCTCACGCAACCTCCCGTAACGACGCTCAAGATCGTTGTTCTTCCGCTTCTCCGATTCAAACTGCAACCTCCAGTTCGCCACCTCCTGCTTGAGCGCATTGATCTGGTCGACCATAGGCCTAATCTTAGCATCCATCTCATGGCGGAGCTCGCGAACCCTAACATTCAGATCATCCTTGTCCTTCCTCAGCTTTGAGTTCTTCCGTTTCAAGTTGTGGATCTCATCCTCCTGAAGGCCATCGAGGTTGGACAAGCTGTCGAGCGAGCGCCGGAGGTTCGTGTTGTCGAACTGGAGCTCCTTGATGAGGGCGTCCTTCTGCTCGAGCTCGAGGTCCTTTGCCCGGCGATCGTTGCGCAGGTTCTGGTTCTGCCGGTAGGCTTCATCGTAGGCCTCCCGGAGGACTCGGTCGTGGTCGGTCATGGTGTTGTTGTTGTTGTTGCTGTTGTCTGCTGGTAGCTCGTCCCGGTAGACGTAGATGCGCTCTTCGCTTCGGGTTCTGGGCCGATAGCGCGGGCTTCGAGGACTTCTTGGACTTCGTGGGCTCCTGTCAACCGCTCGGGTTTCGATGAAGACTCGATGAGCGGGCATAGGGCCGGTGTGGGATGATGGTGTTCTAGGAGGAAGGTATATCTTATAGGGGACTATCAAGACCGTTGGGAAGGCGGTGACTAATAGTTGATGGCAGGGCAAGTGATTGGTAGGGCTGAGCTAGGAATATGCAGGTATCTGCTGCAGGCGTTCGTTGCTGTTCACCACTAGGAGTTGAGAGAAGTGAAGATGGCCGGGAAGGGGGAACGGAGCAGATGGGATAGGTGGGTGCGGCTTGTTTAAGAACGACGATAGCTAGGCACCATGTTGTGATAGGACTGGATGGATGGAGAGGTGTGTGGCACAAAGGTCACCAAACACTACAGCACTGGCACGTCTGGGACCCGGTTCCGGAGCGAGGCGTCTAGCAATGCCACGGTAGGTTGACTTTCCATGTGTTGACATGGCTAGAGACGGGAGGTCCAGACTAGAACTAACACGCAGAGATAGACTTGGATCATGTAGGGTTCTGCATGAATCTGTCCATGACAAGCAATGACAGGATGACAAGATGCAGCCGCAACTCCAAGGGCAATCACAGGTCGGAAAGGCTAGAGGTACTATGATGGCGGCCGCCGACATGATTGGGACAACAACTTTGTTGCCCCCTGGTCTTTTGCCCTTGATGTTGTCCATGCCTCATGGGGAGGGCTGCCCTGGTGGCCTGGTGCCTGGGGCTGTTTGCCAAGGAGGTGTACTTGGGAAAAGGTGTGCATGGTAGGTGGATGATGGATGCCATCTCGAAAAGAGTCGTACCGGTATGACTGGATCTCGTGTAGTTGAGATAAAGTGTACAAGTGTCTCAGCTCAAGGTCAGCAAACACCAACCCAACGGTCATTCCTATTCCACTTGGACGGTGAATGACCTCGCAGCGGTCAAGATGGACGCCGCACAAGTTTGTGTCGGTGTCAGTCATGGAATCCACCTCGTGTACCTCGAAAAATGCAAGACAGTTGAGGAGCACAAAACATAAGGGCGACGACAGGAGTAGTGATGAGATTTGGCCGATGGGCTATGACCAGAGACGGACGATATCGGCGCCCAACGCAATGGACCACAGAATGGCAAATGACGTAGCTTCGACTCGGTGAGGTGCCCCTCCAAACTGCCAGCCAAGGTGAGAGGCCGGCGATGGTTGCTTACAGCATCGCGTTGTGGCAGTGTGGCATTGTCGCTTAATTCGAGCAACCGAGAGGTCTGGACTTGCGATGGAGAAGGCGCGCTTGTTGTCGTTGCCTGGGATTCCTGAAGGTGATGGGAAGTTGCAATCGAAGGAAGAGAATAAACGCTGGCAGTCACGTTCGGGACACACCGACTGGCTCATCAGTCGCTGTGCGTCAACGGTTAGCGGGGATGGCAGGTGGGTGGGGGCCACCTGCCACGGGGCCCCTCATCCACTGAGGGAGCACCCCCTCAACCACTGTGGCTCTGTGGCTTATTAGGTCCCCTTTTGTGCCTCACTGCCCCGGAGTCCCCTCTCCGAGTCCCCAACCACTCTCCTTGGTTCGTCCATGACAACCTCGACGTCACATCTTTCCTCAACCTCTTGTCCTCCAACATCATCACCTTTTTGTGGTTCTCCCGTTGGCCGACAAAGGACTTGATCGTTTTCCCACGACCTCATCGAATATCTCATCGCCAAGGGCAAAAGGCTGTCAGTGTTTACGCAAAGTCCCTGCCTGCTTGTCATCTGGAATGGAAGTCGTCCGCAAGTGGAAGTTTGGCGATTGTGTAGTCACCACCCCGCAACAGGCTGTCATTCGGATACAACTGCACCACCACCACATGGCTCATAATCATGACTTCACCAGCCTCTCAGCCTCGCTTCCATAGTCATACGGCAACCCCCTTTCCCAAAATCCTTTGGCCGGTCGCTCGTCACGTTCCTGCATACCCGTCAACATTGGGCTTGGGCATTCCGGAGGATGTCGAGGTTACGCAATCATCGCAGTCCACATCTTCAGCCTTTTCATGCGGCTGAACATTCCGAACCAAAGACGGCAAGGCTCTGTGGCCCAGCAAGCCCACCCATTCTTCTTGTTGAACTGATTGTCCTCTGCGACCGTGGCATGAAGTCGTGCCTCGTTGTCACAGCAAGAGCCTCCGTCCGTGCCGCTTCTCCCAGCTGGTCAAGGGCCAGATGTAGTGGTATTAAGAGGCCGCCATATCTCTTTTTGCATCGTCGGCAGTACCCTTTGCTTGTACACGCCTGCCTGGACAGCAACCTATAGCTAATTCATCTTCACAGTTACATACCACCCGGCCCTTGATCGGTGTAGGGATCGACGGGTTTGATCTATCAAAGAACGACCGCGACAAGAATCAGCATTTGTTATACTGTTAGACAATCCGAAATCCGAGCTACGTCGGCTTCGTCGGTGACCAACCATTCGTCTTTGCCTGTCAAACATTCCCTGGTCTTTCACATGGCAAGCCGTATACCGTGGCTATCGAGAAGCCTAAGGCATTATCCAGTTACACCGACGCACCAGTCCGACTCCGAATCAGCCTTCGAAACAGCCTTGACCCCTCAAGTGATGCTGTAGGAGCCTGGTTTGCTAGATAAGCACGACCAATATCCATCAGCGAATAGAAGAGGGGCTCGCAAACATCAGGGATTTCATGCTCTCCGGTCTTCATTGTACCACTACGAGCTGGAATGCCGTACACCACCGTTGCGCACCGAGTGCGAAGGCTTGGCAGGCAATGTTCGATGATCTGTCGTCTCCCCATGCCCCATGCGCTCATGATCTTCGACCCACTGAGCCCAAGTTGCTGCTGCCTGTATTAGTGTGCGGGACGCAGTCGTGTGGTTTTGGGCAGCGGATATCATGAGCGCCTATGATCTAGTTCCCTGTTGCAGCTCGCTGCACTGGTCAGTATCGGCGCTTTGCACACTTCGCCTGCCGGGTTTCATCACAAGCGGCTCGCGCCACGGTTTTCTTTCTTTTTCTTTTCCCCTTTGCCCTGTCGGGTGTTTATGCAGCCGGTACAGTTTGCCTAGATATGGCTGGGAGCGGATCGGTCGACAGAGCTTCCTAGAATCAGGCAGACATCCTGTCGGGGAATAGAGACCCGTCGGGCGCCAGGAGTTGATGATACCTGGCAGAGAACGACTGATTGGACACCTACACGCCTCAACTATCTTCAGTCAACCTTTCAGACGCTTCTGCTCGTCTACTACTGTCACCCGTCCCGTCCTCATCATTCCTGTCCCTGAGATTGCCATCACTTCCCGAGGCGTGTGCCACCAACCCTCCTCGGCTCGTCCCTTGCATAGTTACGCTCTCCCACTTACGGGTTTGGCCTCAATGGGAGCAACTGGGTATCCATCATGTTCGATTTGCAAGCTCCTGTCTTTTGCTTCAGCAAAGACCATGGCTCCATTTCTATCGACGGACCTAGCAGCCTGCCCAAGACCTCGACTTGCCCTGACTCGGGCTTTTTGAACATTATTTCCGGAACGCTTCACAACAACAAGACAGTTCGGGCGTGTGGCTCAGTTGGTAGAGCGTTCGCTTAGCATACTCACCTGTATGCGAAAGGTCCTGGGTTCGATTCCCAGCTCGTCCACTTCTCATCTCCATTTCTCCTTAGGGCGTGTGGCTCAGTTGGTAGAGCGTTCGCTTAGCATGTTTCCGAGCATGCGAAAGGTCCTGGGTTCGATTCCCAGCTCGTCCAATACGATTAATGAGATGTTTCTTTTTTGGCCAGTTTTCGCTTATTTCTTGGTCTTTTTCTTTATCGACTGCCTTTGGGCTGATGAATACATATTTCATGTTTTCGTGCTTTCTTTTTGGCTGCCCAAAAAAAAGAAGTGTACCACAGTCCGTTTTGGTTGTGGGCTTTGGCACTTGTTCCTTGCATTATTGTCTCGTTTTGCTTACTCGGGGGATCCTGATTTGAGAGATGTTTACGAACTCGAAATTCTGACTAAGGGAGAGAATATTGTTCTCTTACCAGGTAAAGTGTTCGGGCAGAATTCGTGATGTATACAGAGGTTTCCAGGAATAGGGAGCTCGGTGCTCGTTGTTGGTCGTGAAATGGTGAAGTCAGGTCAAAAAGGAGGCATGATGAATTGATGATGCAGATGGTACAGTGCACTTTAGGCCTGGGGCGTAACGGGACGGCCCGTGTGCTCTGCTTGTGCCAGATTACCTACCTCAAGGACACTAGCAATTATTTATCACCACCATGTCGGTGAGAGTACGAAACTCTGCTTCAAGGACCATAAGTAATAGAAGTAACCGATTTCCCATCAAAGTATTAATAAGAGCTAGGGACCATTTCAAAAAGTGCGAGTGTCGGAGAGGAGTTTTGTCTCTTCTTGGTAAAGGCCCGGTCTACTTTCTCGCACGGTGGATATCTACGCGCTAGCTTGCTTCTATGTTAATGAGTACCTGGCCGTTATTAATGCTTGTAGTAAAGGGTATCCAGAAGTCGTACTGGTGCATCACTTGGACAGTGGCTTGCCTGGTGCAGTTGGCTGTGCAGTCCACATGTTGCTGGCAGAGCCGCTTCACAGCCCGCTGACTACCTCTACCCATAGGTATAAGAATGATCAATATGTGTTCTCTTCTGGGTATATAACTTTCTTCTTCTTCCTCCTTCCCCATTTCTCACCGTATCCTCTACATAGGCTTTATGACAAACCCATCTGGACAGCACCTCGCAGGACCTCGGCATTGGGACTTCCGCAACCTTTTTGATAGAGATTGCTCTTCTAGCACTGCGAGTGTTGTACCACAAGACAAGTTGTCATATAGAGAAACACCTCGCCAAAGTACAAAGCGGCGTCGTCTTGGGCATCTAGCCGATTCAAGGTGGTCGAGTGGAAATGATGTCTTCAAACAATTCGTTAGCCAAATTCCTGTCTTTGTCTGAACAGTACCTGCATTGCTTACCTCAACCTCACATAGCGAGCGCAGTGACTCCCACGCCTGCCAGCACTGCCCAAAGTATTGAGGGCTGTGCATGCCTATACCCTGCACTATCATCCGTTGTCTCCTCTGGCGATGCCGTCTCTACCGGTGTCCCAGTTGGTAACCCTAACTCGGCACCAATACTGGCGGCCGCCTCTTGATTGATCCTGTTGTGGCAAGGGTTTGCAGGATTGTCCCTCCGGGTTCCTGTGAAGTTTGCGCAGATGTGGTAGTCCATGCCAGGATATGTGTAGCCGTTGTAGCTCGCGGCCCCGAAATTGCTCTCCACCCATATCTCGTTCTGGACACGCATTGCCGCGCCAGCCATAGTACCCTTCGTCGCCGCGTCACTATTGGCTTCGCACTGGTCGTTCGAAAGGGCGACTTGATCGGGTTGTATGCCGCCGTCTTTAATGGTGAACGTGACATTCATGTAGGCACTCCCAAAGTCCCACCCTGGACCGTAATCCCAAGTGCGTCGATCAGACTCGTTGTACGGTTTAGGATGAGAGCAGTTGAAGTACAAGAGATTCCATTGTAACCAGTATTTACCCTCCTCGACTGTTGCATTGAGCATGCTGGTATAATACGAGAAGTAGTGCGAACCATCGCAAGATCGGAGACAATCAAAAAGACATTTACCAAGCAAACAACTCACAAAAAAAAAGCCAATTTAAACACTGATTGACAAGAAGCAACTCCAAGTGCAAAAAAAAAGATAAAAAATACAAAAAGCTCAGCGGCCTCGAGCAGGGTCGAACCCGTCCACTCTAGACACGCCTACGAAAACTGTACCACCGTTACCACGCAACGAGCAATGTTTTATCTGCCCCTGGCTCCGCCACATACCGCTTGACCACGAGGGAACCTTTTATTAGCGAGGGAACTTGGAGTTACTGAGGGGTGCTGAAGTGGGACCTTATAAGGCCCAAGTGGAAGGTCCAGCGCCTGCCCTGGCAAGCGCCTGGCAGGTGCTGCGCACTGGGACAGTGCACTCCGGGGAAATCTGGATTCTAGATCTCTCCGCAGCATCGGAGCAGTCTTCCGCGGCTGGGAATGGAATCTGAACAAGTGGTTAGCTGGTTGACGGAGTCAAGACGGAGACGAAGAGCGGAAGAATCCATATCCAGGTACCGAAATCATGAGACGGTATCATGTTGAGTACCCAAGCAGGTGTGATTGACCTCAGAAACTTGTGGACGTTGTCGTGAGTGTCTATGCCTATGCGGGCGTAGCCAATATTTTTCACGCCCGTGAGATAAAAAAAAAAAAACTCGCGAGATTGTCATGTCGCCGATTGAGTATCAGAAACTGGGATGGTAGTGAGGAAGGGGAAGAAATCAATTCTTTCAATCCCATCAACAAGTGTGGGAAGTGGTTGAGAAAAGAGGGAAAAGATCTGCAAATCCAAGGCTTCCAGAACAACTTAGGCATGGTTCTTTCGTCCCCAACCACATCGTCCCACCGTCCCGTCAGCACTAGAAAGAACTTGAAAGCGCTCCTTCCCAACTTCACCACGCGGGAGGCCTCTGGAGGGTGGAAGGCACGATGCTTTCTTGACACACACCGAAAACCGGGAAGGAACTCCGGTGTAGACGGGAGGTGGTGTAGATCAGAGCGTGAGCCGCGACGTTGGAGCTTCCCATCACTGTTTCGCAAAGATCCATATGTCATCCAAGGAATGGAAAGTCAAAACACCTGCACAACCATCTCGAAAAATCCCACGTCTTGCGAAAACCATGCCTTTCAACTGTCATCATCATTCATCATCATCATCCATATCCCGCACAACATCCATATGTACCTCCAAATCCCTTTATCCATCCATCACAAAACGCAACCTATAACTCCCAAATGAACCGTCGTGTAGATATGTCCATCCATCCATCCACCCATCTCCCACATTTTCCACGCATATGCCCTCCTTTTTCCACCTCGTGGGACACTTCGTGTCCGCCTAAATGTTAAACTTAACCATAGGCGGCGTATTCATCAACTGAGCGCCCCGGCGCTGCAACACCTGCTTAACCTTCTCCTCCGCATCCGACCAGCTGGAGGGTGCATCGCCCTTGAGGAGGTCACCGATACTATTGGCAAGGTACTCGTTAGCACAGCATTCACCCCCCACAACAGAAGAAGAGAAGTATCTTTGGGGTGAAAGAAAAGAGAAGGACTGGGGAAGAAAAAGAAAAGTGGTGAAAACATACCCCGACAACAAAATCTTCACCTTCTCCTCCACCTCCGTCATCGCCACACTACTCCTCATCCCCGCAACAACCTGCCTAGTATAATTCTTCACCCCCATCTCAAACGTCTTCTTGAACGCCTCATTACCCGCCCCCTTAGTCATATTAGCAATCGGATCACCAGGGATAGCCGCCATGCCCATATTCAACAAAGTCTCGCCAATGTACCGTCCCAGGGTGGCCTCCTCGAACTGCGCCAGCAACATCGGGTCTTCAATGAGGTGTTCTTTGATTTCCGTCTCGATCCAGATGCCAATGGGCGTGGCGATGCCGGCGCCGATGACGGACCCCAAAGTCTCGCCGAGCATGAAGCCGATGACGACGCCGACGCAGACGACGGAGGAGTTTGCGCACTTGGCGAGGGCGCGCGCGGCGTGCTCGTCGTTACCGGCGGCGGCGTGGACGCCTGCGATGGCGAAGCCGATTAAGGGCACGCCTTCGAAGGTCTTGGCGAACCAGCCGTCGCGGTCCCAGAAGCCGTCGCTGTTTGGAATATGTTAGTATCTGCAAGAAGAACCAGGAGACGGGTTGGTTCACTTACTGCCTAACAAACTGAAACCGGCCATCATTGTTCATGATGCAAATGGCCAAGTTGACCGAAGCAGCCTGATAGTTCTTGTCCCAGTTCCTCAGCTCGCACTCGAGGGTGAGCGCGCCAGGCGACGGCACGAGTCTCAGGTTACGGGACGAGTGGTAAAAGTGGTTGTCGTCCGACCAAAACTCGCCGTTCTTGTTGGCGTAGCATTGGTTCAGGTCGATCTCCGTCACGTTGTACTTGCCGTTATACCCCAGGACGAGACCGCGCAGGATGGGGCCGTCGAGGTGGTAGAAGGAGCCCGACTTCAGGATGGATTCGTGCCTGTGAGACCAAAATAAAAAAGGTTGGTAAACAAGCTCAAGCTCAAGCCGAAGAGGTGTATTGTGTATGTAAGGGTGGTGACGAGAGAAAAACTCACATGTACTGCTTGAACTTGAGATGTCCGTCGTCGTTGGTGATGAAGAGGTTGAGGTCAATCGTTTGCTCTTCCCTGTAGTCACCATAACCATTTTCCATGGATGCGTGGAGAACTGAGCCTTTCAGAAAGACGTTTGTAGCAGTGTTCCAGAATTGGGTGTCGTTGGTGTTGAAGTATCCATCCTTGTTGCCAATGTAATCGTTGAGGTTGATCGCGGAGTATCTCCAACTGCCATACTTGTCCTGGCAGTTCGCACTGAGGGTTGATCCATCGAGTTGGACGTTTTGACAGCTGTTGTAGAAAGCCATTTTGCTGACGAAGCTAGCAGTATCTTAACTGAGGGGAGAGAAGAATGGTTGGAAGGATGGGATGATGTGCCGCAGGGAGGAACAGAATGAGTGAGATGCAGGAGACCAAGCTATAGGGGAGTAACGGCGAGGTTTATATATCTTCGTACCGATGTCCAGAGTCGACAAGCTTCTTCCGAGTAGGTATGCCACATCACGAAACTCCGATTTGGACCCCAAATTCACTGCTTGAGCCGCGGACTAGACATCTCCGGAAGGTAAATCGCTCGAAAGACGTCATGAAACCAGCTGAAGGTGAACTCCACTCGTCGATCACTGCTTTATCTGTACTTTAGCTCTGGTGCTAGCAAGAGTCTTTAGGTCATTGCTGGAGCGTTGAGGGAAGCTATCGCGAAGCTATCGTGTCGATCCTCGATTCGGGGTCCTCTTGCATCCATATCAACAAGACATTTGCGGTTTAGTTCGACTTGAAGTTGACGAGCTGAAAGGTGAGAACTAATAAATCGATTGGTGAAACGTTTCCAATGCCGGCCTAAGCTAGCAGAGACCGTCCCATCGGTGGTTCGGTGTGTGAGTTGAGTCGAGGAAGAACGAGACGGGACGGGGAGATCATGGTGGATCCAGGACGGGCCCTGATGCGTTGTCCGCTACCCGATGAGATCATGCAAGATCTTCAGCTGTCAGTTTTGGCGTCGATCGTGAGCTCAACTGCCATCTGGAGTGGAGACCAGGCCGCCAACCGCCGCCGCAGAGGGACGCAGACAGGGTGAGTTGCGGACCCTTTCTGCCAGCTTGATGGTCAAGGAAGATCAAAACGATTGGCTGTCAAGGCTGTACAATGGAGGTCTCCGAATGACAGGTCTCACGGTAGCATTGACTGAAAACCGAGGCACGAAGTTGAACGACAAGCGCAGAAGGGGAGCGGGAATAAGCAAGGTAGAACTGAGGCATAGGTATGTAAGCACAAGTAATAGCAAGTAGTATTGTGTGTAGGGTATCAAAACATCTCTTTTATTGAGCCACGACGGCCGAAGCTAGACGGAGGCTTCTCCGACTCCGTTGGGACTTTTTGTTCAGACAGTGATGACAGGTGTTCGGGCCCGTCGCCATCTTCTGAACGTCCCCCATCGACACTCATTCACATCCTTCTCCTTCCATTTCATCTCATCCTTCGATAGGGTATGCATACACCCTTAAACACCCCAATCCAACCCTAATTCGACCCAAAAGTGTGTCCTGTTGCTCCTTTTCTCTCGGGTGGTTCTGTTCTTCCAACCGCAGAAACCATGTCGCCGAGAAAGACGATGGAAAGAAGGTCAAAGTGAAGAAGAAAAGAAAAACATGGTACAGGTACAAGTAAAAAAAGAACCAGCCATGGTGAATGATTGAAGCTGGTGAATGCACAGAAACTCCCCGACTCTGCAAAGAGGAAGGAAAACGAAGCACCAAACACCAGTCCAGGACGGCTCACTCAACCACAACCTTCAAACGGGCCAAGGAACTTCCAGCTTCCATCCGTTTATTGAACCAAAGACATGTGTCCTGGGCCAACCGCACCTCCTGGGAGTTGTCTGGCCTCGACGGGTGGAGCAACAATGGAGGTGAACATGTATGCACCATGCCATACGCGTCTCACGCCTTCGGTAACATTTTCGCTCTTCCCAGTCGGAAAACCACAGCCACTTGCCATATGTATCTGCGAGATCGCAAACACTCTCGGCAACGACCACGAGGGTTGATAAAGCGGTCGCTGACACCACTCCTCGAAACAGTGAATTGGCCTGCTTCAAATGCCTGATTTCGACATCTCCTTTAAGGGCGTTCCCCGTTCAAGCATCGTATTACCCCTTATCTCGAACTCGAGTAAGGCTTGTTCATCAAGGCAACCTCCCTGGCAATTTCTCCCCATTCGAGCTCTCGTTTTATGCCTTGGCCTTCAGAAGACGACTCGTCATCTTCCTTGCCATCGGCCGTCAGAGTGTAGTTGCCGTGATCCTTCGCCTCTTGGTGAGAGCGAAGCAACTCCTCCCATTTGAGCAGCTCGTAGGCGAACCTGAGGTGAGGCTGGATGATGACATTGAGCCGTCGAGCGCGGACAAAGCAGTACGCTCGCGGGAAGGACATGCCCATGGAGCGCATCACTTCGGCGATGCAGATGGTGGCAGAGCGGGACACACCGACACGACAGTGGACTAGGGTTGCAGTTCCGAGGCGACGGCCACGGTCTACGGGAAGTTTTGTCAGTGATTGTGTGATGTGGGGAAATGAATATGGGAAAGAATAGGGTGGGAGAAAACGAAGGAAAATGAATAAAAAAATCAACGCACCAATGAACTCCAAGCAACGCTCAAACTCCTCCGTCAACGGATCAATCCCGTTGTCCTGCACTCCTCGCACAATACACGTGTTCTCCTCCCCCCACTCCTGCAACTCCCCGTCTCGCCACATGGCCATCTCACCCACACTCAGGATCTGGCCGATGCCCATCGCCCTAAGAAGATCGGGATTGTTTGCATGGGTAAGGTTGCCAAGGTACATGTAATCAAGGATCCTGCTGGGTAGTGACCCGTCAAAACCCGTCCACCATTTCGGTTCGTTTGTGACGAGCTCCGTAACTTGTGCGAGGCTTCGGTCGGCTCCAATGGGTGATTCTTGCAGGAGTCGGGGAGCGATTGCCGCTAGGAAGCTTACATCGGAGGGGTATGCGAAGAAGTTGCGTTTCATGATTGTGTGCAGCTTCAACCAAGCTTCGGGAATAGGTAGGCCGGTGCTATAGCTGTAGTATGCAATGCCTAGGACTGTGGATTCTGTGTAACCGTCCGCGCAGTGAATGAGAATCTTTCGTGGGCTTAGTGGTGGCCGAGACCTCTCTCTACCGGTGTCGGAAGATTTCTCTGGCCTAGTCCCATGTGACAGATGCCAGATCCATTTGCAAGTGTCCAGAAGAGCGTCTGCTTCCGCATGGGAATAGTTCGGAACTAGGAAGCTTCCTGAGGAAGGAAAGTCAAAATGGACCGGTTCTGGTACATCGCCCAGCCCATCCTCAGCAAGAGCTTGCAGGAAAGCTGCACAAGTCTTGGCCCTTCCCATGTCGCTGCACTCGATCTGAATATGATAACCATTGTCCTCCTCGATGATTGGATCGGGAGTAGGACCCATCCACACATTGGGTGCAATTTCCGAAGCCTGCGTCATGAGATACATTTCAAGTCTCTCTTGGTTGGTGAAGTCCAGTACATTCCCCGTCAAATTACCAGTCGAATCGACTGCCACAATCTCACGGTGGTTCTTTTCAAACTCGTCGAATGGGCTAAGGCAGATAAAGGTGTTGTACTCGGGAACCCAATGACGCTGCAGCTCATGCTTGTAGCGCCACTTTTGCTGGGCGGAAGCTATGTCCCAGCCCAACTTGCGAACCGCCACTTCGTTATCGCCGTAGACGATGATATCGCTCGTCATGGCGGCCTTGGCGGCTTGAATCTGGAAGTTGCGGACGGAAAAGCCTTCGACGGGGTCAACATCGATGAACTCGGCGCTGTCTAGGTGAAGGAACTCGTGAGGAGCAATTGCGCCCTTGAGGCGAGAGATGTTGAGGTCGCCATCGGCCTTGACAATGGTGATACCACGAAGGCATGAGGGGGTCTTTCTCAGAGCACGCTTGCGGGCGATGAAGAAGTGCTGTTGCACTTGGTTCCGGGGGTGGAGGCCATGGTACCAGGGGAAGACGTGCGCGGGGTCTGGCAAGGGTTGCCTCGAAAGATAGTCCAAGGCAGCAGCTACGTCGGCGGCGTCGATCTTGTAGAGCGAGAGATCGCCGGAGTCGACATGGTGAAAGCGATGAGGCGGGTAGAGAAACGAGTAGGGAGACGAGTCCTCGTCGGCGCCATTCGTCACGGGCCAGGGCGAAGGCGGCGGCGTATCAGCGTCGTCCTGCGAAACTGGACCTGGAGGGCAAACGGGAATATGTTTGTTGGGGATGGGCGCCGGGCGAGTGGTCGGCTCCAGGGTGAGGGTGGAGGAGATGGAGCCAATGTTGGAGGAGGACCTATGGGTGTCGAGTGGTCGTGGAAGGGCAATCGTCGCCATTGTTCCTGCGTCGCGGTGGATATGATAGATGCTAGACTAGAGCTAGCTAGTGGGCTAGTTGTAAGAGTCTAGTGTATAGTAGTATAGCCGTTCGTACTGTTGTTCACTTGGGCGCGTGCGTGTCGACATCCAACGACAAGGCAGTGTGATGCGATTGCAATTGTAATGGATCGAGGTCGTCGGATGGTGAAGAGGGAATCATAGGATCATGTCGATAGCAAACAGAAGGGAGGCGCCAAAAGGTGAAGTGGTCAAGTTTCCTGTTGCACAAAGATGTTTCTGCCAGAGACGGGAGGATCCAAGACAATTGAGCGGAGGTTGTCAATGGAATGAAGGGAACCGGGGGCGCACGTTGGCCCAGGCGAATTGGAGATGAGGAAGCAAGAGAGTGAGGGGAGGGTGAAGTGCCAAAAAAGGGTGGTGAGGTGAGGGGGTAGGGGTAGTGTTGTAGTTAGGCCAAGGTGGTGTTGGGGGAGATGAAGAGAGACCGGCTAACAGGGCAGGGAGGAGGGTCGAGGCCGTAAGTGGAAGAGTGACAGGCTTATCGCAGATCCCTGCTTGTTATATAACAGCCCGGTATGGGGGAGAGCCAAACAACGGGCAGCTCGCGCTGAGACGGCGGCAGATAAGACAACGGCAATGGCGTCAGTTGGCGATATTGCGGTAGATTTGTCGGATTGTTCACCACAACGTCGAGACAAAGAAAGGGGAACGATGACAGATGCAAAAGCTGTTTGTTGTTGGAGCTTTGGGTAGATGCTTCTGCGCATAGAAAAATGACAATGAGGGGAAGCGAAGAGTAGAATGAGCTAAAGGCAGAACAGCACGTAACAGGACGAAAATATGTAACCTGTAGCAGACAGGAACATGGGCTTTGCTGGGCTCGAGACGGGATGGTGGTGTGCTATTAATGAGCTTAGCGCACCGCTGCTAACTGCTTTGAGACCGGTGTCTTCCGGGGTGGGACGAGAGCGTTAAGATCACCCTGTCGTGTATCCGTTCGTTCACACCCGAATTGAGCTGGTGTGCGGTGATTGTGGGATATCAGGATAGAGGATGTTTGATATGTAAACAATATATCCCCTTGAACTCTCAAAGGGATGATGATGATGACGGTGTTGGAGATGATGGAGGTTTAGATGACGATCCAACCTCAAAAGTTGAAGCTTTCCCCAGAGCCCACTTCGCCCACTGCCCTGTCCCGCACCCAGCAGTCTGGACTCTGGAAGGGTCTCGTCACGAGGGGGACACATTGGGGAAGAGGGGGGCGTTGGCGCCAACGGAATGGGGCGTCGCCAGGGTATCCCAGGGAGCGTGGTAGCGAGCAGGGACCAGATCGGCAAGGTGTGAATTGCTTTCCTCTGTTGATAATTTGATTTGTGTTGTTCAATGACTTGCCATGTCGTGCAGTTGGAATTCCTCGAGAATGCGTCATCTCGGTGCATCATGTCGGGCTGATAGTGCAGAGTGCATGCTTGTCGTCAAGAATATCAATGCAGCATTGACAATCTTCAGGCTGTATGATTGATGGACACGCCCAGACGAGCAGAGGGCAGAAAAGAAAGCCATGATGAAATGCAAAGGCTCACGTTGGGATGGCACTCACTTTCAGTGGTTGGACAGGTGCAGAACCCCGCGCCGCGTCGTCCAATGGCATCCTCGGGCGGCTCCTCCATGTGCCTCCCTTCTTCTTATTGCCTGCATGCGCGTTGGTGCCCATGTCACAGAGGCACAAAGTTGAGATGGACCAGTAGGAATTCGAGGTTACTGAAGGATTAGACGACCTGAATGTCGAGGGAGCCAGTGGGAGTCATTGCAGACCATCCGCAAGGGTAGCGAGCTTGTTGAAGTCGTGCAGTGTGTATCGTCCTCCGAAATGCCGTTCAATGGTGAGTTGATCGCGATCGTTTCCGTGGTCGACAAAGTGCTGCTGGAGTTGAGGATCGCTTCATGGTGAAGGTGAAGGAGGACAAATTCGAGGAAAAGAATCCAATTCACGAGAAATTTTCACTTGACTCACGATGCCCAGGTCAAAATTCAAATGGGAAGGAGCTTCGGCAGAAATGCCGCTGCCTGCGAGTCGCCAGAATGTTCCTGCCTCGTGGACTGCGCCGGCGGTGCTTCCTTCCCCTGCTATAAAAATACAGCATACAGTACAGTAGCATGCTGCCAAGAGGTGAAGTTTGGTATTTCGAAAAAGTTTACCTGGTAACTCCCAAAAGGCCAGCATACCTAGACAAAGTTGGCGCATCAGCATATTCAGTTTGCATTTCGACCTGTTTAGTGATATATTTTTTGCAGTGTTTTACTGCTTCAAGTGCCACCTGCAGGAGTCATGTCTCCGGACTGAATTCTCCATGTGCCTGCCGCGAGTGTGACTCTTGATAACCGGGACGAGTCAACAGGGGCAATTATTCCTCGCCAAGTTCTCCAACTGTTCACCGTGCTCTTTGTTCAAGACGTTGACCCATTTCGACCTCGATCAAGCAATTGCGCCATATCTCTTCAATCTTCACCAAGGTCTTTTATTTCACCCATCAGAACACAAAGCCACAGGCACAGTCACGGGTCCACCCCGGGTCACACGGCAGCACGCGTCCAATGCTACGGGAGGTTCCACGTTCCCCGCTTTGGCCCACGACGGGGGACCCGGACCCTTTACGGCTGCCTGACCCACGTCGATGAGTTTAAAGTTGTCGATAAGCTAAAGTTCCCCGTCGTCGACAAGACTTTTGACATCAACTATACATGGCATTATCCAATTTCCCCCCTCGAATCACCTCTATAACTAGTCCGAAGAGCATCAAAAAGAAAATACTACATCTTCAACTGACATTACAAGGTTCAGTACGGTACGAGACCAATATCGACGCAATACCCCCAGCCGATAAACATGACTTCGTTCCCGCCTGATGTGTGGATATGAGATGAGGATCTCACGCTCATGACTCGCAACTTACCGTCGTTGTCATAGTCTCAAGAGTCAAGACACCACACACGTTGTTGATCTTGACGGATAACGACCTGTTTTACCGCATGGTGTGACCATGTTTCAATACCTACCTACTACAGGGAAGGTGAACAAAGAAGCCATTCTGGCGCCGACATTCTCAGCTCAACTCAATTTCAACTCAACAACATGCAACGGCCATATGCAGACCAGCCGCACACGTCACATTCACATTTTCCGCCGGGACACCACCGGGACATGAAATGAAGCCTGGTGCTGATCATTTTAAACTCGTCCGGGATGCCTGGCTCCTCACCAAGCCCAAACAAGACATCTATCCGCCGACACACTGGTCCCAATTGGTACCATTGGAGGCGAGGCGGACATCACGCGCCTCCAAAATGGCCTTCTTTAGTGGAACTATTTGGTGATGATGTCCAGTGGCCTGTAAAAAGTAGGTTCTTGCACCGCTGCGTCATTCTCGTCTTGAAGCTTGCAATCATGTAGCTGACGTTGGAATTTTCGCTTTTTTTTCTTCGTCTCAGCAGGCAAGCGCCCGTTGATGATCCTGGGTCCCATTTAAATGCCTTCGGTGCAGACCCAACAGACGTTGATGTTCATATTTCACGATATCTCATTCCGTTCGGCTGCCCCGCACCGCCGTGACGCTGGGCGTTAGCGGTGGACGCTGAGGTGGGCTCAACAGGGGCTCAGGGGCGGGCAGTTGCAAACATGGAACGGCTCATGACGGCCGGGATGGTTTTGGGGTGGGCCAAGGGGCCAAGGAACCGATGCGGGGCAAAATTTTCAGCGGTCCCGCCTCCATATCCGCATGGGCTTGCGGTGCCTGCCCGTGCCTGCCCCAGCACTGTAATGGGCTCACGGGCAATTGCCCGCCAATTGTTACCATGTTGCCATACGCCTTTAAGGGCGGGCCCGGTGGCCGATGCTCGGCGGGAGTGATTCATTTCTTGACTGTCCGCCGATCGTCGAAACTGCCACTCAAAGACTC
The DNA here is from genome assembly GCA_009806235.1 of Neurospora sp. CHS-2018c. NCBI lineage: Eukaryota > Fungi > Ascomycota > Sordariomycetes > Sordariales > Sordariaceae > Neurospora > Neurospora sp. CHS-2018c. The sequence goes on from RAPC01000017.1 coordinate 80,031, forward strand.
TGAAACTGGGGCCGCCGTCAACAATTTGCTCCCTCATTCCTCCATTTCCTCGACAAACCAGTTCCTAAAACCATACCCAGCAATTAGGATCCGAGATCCGACTGCGAAATCACCCTCCCAAAACCTCCAACAAATTGCCCACCATGTCCAACGGCGTCGCGACCAACGGCACTGGATCCCAGGATCAAACTCACACCCCTTCCCAGCGCTATCTGAGCACGCGCGGTGAGGACAGCGGTGTATGTCTCTCTGTCCCTTTGTGTCGCCAACCATGTGGTCGCCAGTTGCTGACCTTACCTTAGCTCTCCTTCGAAGACGTCGTCCTCAAGGGTCTCGCCTCCGACGGCGGTCTCTACATCCCCGAAGAGGTGCCTGTCGTGCCCGAGTCCGTATGGCAGAGCTGGAAGGACCTCTCCTTCACCGACCTCGCCTACAATATCATCTCCCTCTACGTTTCCCCCTCAGAGATCCCCGCCGAAGACCTCAAAGACATCATCGACCGCTCCTACGCTACCTTCCGCACCCCCGACGTCACTCCCCTCGTCCACCTCCAGGGCAGCATACATCTTCTCGAGCTGTTCCACGGCCCGACCTTCGCCTTCAAGGATGTCGCCCTCCAGTTCCTCGGCAACCTCTTTGAGTACTTCCTCGTGCGCAAGAACCAGGGCAAGGAGGGAAGGGACAGGTACCACTTGACCGTTGTTGGCGCGACGAGCGGTGACACTGGTTCCGCCGCCATCTACGGTCTGCGCGGCAAGAAGGATGTCTCCGTCTTCATGCTTCACCCCAAGGGCCGCGTAAGCCCCATCCAGGAGCTTCAGATGACCACCGTCCTTGATGCCAACGTCCACAACCTCGCCGTCACTGGCAACTTCGATAACTGCCAAGTAAGTCCGGCTCTTCGCGCCCCCTTGTCGCATTCTCTAACCCCCTGTAGGACATCGTCAAGGCCCTGTTCGCCGACCCCGAGATCAACTCTACCCACAAGCTCGGCGCCGTCAACTCCATCAACTGGGCCCGTATCCTTGCTCAGACCGTCTACTACTTCTACTCCTACTTCTCCCTTGTCCGCCAGTCCGAATCCTTCAACATTGGCGACAAGGTCCGCTTCGTCGTTCCCTCGGGCAACTTTGGCGACATCCTCGCCGGCTACTTCTCTTTCCGCATGGGCCTGCCCGTCGACAAGCTCGTCATCGCCACCAACGAGAACGATATCCTTGACCGCTTCTGGAAGACCGGCTGCTACACCAAGAAGCCCGTCAGCGGCTCCAAGGCCGAGGGCGGTCTCCCCGAAGACGGTGTCAAGGCGCACGAGGATGGAGTCAAGGAGACCATGAGCCCCGCCATGGACATCCTGGTATCGAGCAACTTTGAGCGCCTGCTGTGGTTCCTCGCCTACCAGTTCGCCTCCAGCGCCGGCATGGACGACGAGTGGAACAAGAAGCAGGCCGGTCAGGAGGTCAGCTCCTGGCTCAAGGATCTCAAGGAGAAGGGCGGCTTCGGTCCCGTCTACAAGGACGTCCTCGAGAGCGCGCGCCGCAACTTTGAGAGCGAGCGCGTCAGCGACCAGGAGACCCTCGACACCATCAAGAGCCTGTACCAGGAGGTCGGCTACGTACTGGACCCCCACACCGCCGTCGGTGTCGAGGCCGCCAGGAGATCGGTCAAGCGCGCCGGTTCCGACATCCCCCACATTTCCCTCTCGACAGCCCACCCCGCCAAGTTCTCGGGCGCCGTCACCCTCGCGCTCCAGGACGAGCCCGGGTTCGACTTCGAGGCCAAGGTGCTACCGCAGGAGTTTGTCGGTCTGGACAAGAAGGAGAAGCGCGTCAACGATGTGGCCAACGACTGGACGGCAGTGAGGGAGCTGGTCAGGAAACAAGTAGAGGAGGAGTTGAAGGCGCGGGATGGGGAGTCTGCTTAGGCGTCAGGGTGATGAAATTTAGCGTGGGACGTGGGACGTTGGGGAAATAAAAATTAAGAGGTTATTCATAACATTCAACGTGTGTATACTTGTGGGTTTTTTTTTGGGATAAGATCAGATATATCCTTTGTTTTGTTTCGGGTCTTGATACTCCATTGTTGTTTTTTTAGAGAGAGAGGTTGCAAAGACAGTTTTGTTTGTTGTAGAGATCGAAGCGTTCAATGCCTTGGATATTGAGTTTCATTCGAATGGCGCCTTTTTCTCTTGGATGTACCATAAAGGTCTTTTGGTAGACAATGGGGTGAGGATTAAATGTAGACGGAGATGACGTAGAGTCGAAACGGGTACGTTAGCCAAGATACCACTGTTGTTCAGCCGTGCTTGGTGGTGCATGACACTGGTGAAGACATCATGGAATGATTTGAAACATTACCGAACGACTGAATGGAACGGAAGGGCATATAACTCTCCCCAATCTGCAGAGGCCTCCCAGTCCCGTCAGGATATCTTCAATCTTCATATCTTCACATCCACTTCCTTTTTTTTCCCAGGAGGGCCAGGGCAGTGCACCACCCTGACCGCCAAGGATTTCGTACAAGCATTTCATACCCCTGTCTGCATCACGACACGACGGACGACCACCTTCGAAAACATTCCAAATCCAGTTCGAGTTAAGTTGGGGGGGGGGGGGGGGGGGAAAAAAAAAAAAAAAAAAAAAAAAAAAGGGAAAAAAAA